>CAJNOP010000026.1:736990-780955 GCA_905250075.1 Rotaria sp. Silwood1
GAATTTTTTTGTTGCAAGTATATATAAAGTTCAAGTCGCTTTTATTTCTTATCTTAACAACACATTGTAATGATAGATAAAATAGAAAGGAAAGTCTTTCATACAAAACAGAGATAAAACAACATATGAAACAGCGGTTATGTTGTTCATACTTTCTAGATGGATAGTTCTCGATTTGTCTTACATTTTTTTCTAGTACTCACTAGTCGATCTCGTACATTGATTAGTGTGAACATGTTTTATTTTTCTATCATTCATCAAAATTACACATATTTTACATTAGGTGATCAAATTAGAAACTCGAATCGATTTGATTGATTGAATTCAAATTAAATATAACATCAGAGAATTATACATAAAAAAAAGAACAAATGAAAGTATAGATTTTCATTAGAAGAATCAAATAGTGTAATTCTAGATTAAGACATACGCATATGCCAAAACAACTTTTTTCTTGAAGCTTTGATATAATTTGATTTGAATGATTGAATTAGAAAAGAAAAATAGCTGATGTGATCAAATTAAGAAAGAAACAGAACAGATAAAAATGATGAGTAGACATCCTTGTAACGATTGCTGCTAAATAGTTTTGAATAAAAGTTATATGCAACTATAGAGCAATGTTTACTCTGAAAAATAAGAATTAGTTCAAACAGATATTCTAGAATAAAGCTACAAATGTTTTTTTTTTTATTTAAAAAGATCAAATTTTATGATCAAATTAGTGTTTTGACACTTGATCCAACATTGCTTACATTAAGCTCTTGGTTGACTATGAAATGCTTGACATCATCTACATTGAAAGTGTCATCACGCTAATAAAATAGATAAAAGTTTTCGTAATTTCATTTGTCTAATAGAAAACATTACAAACGTCATCTATTTGTTGTAAAAGAACAACAAGAATTTATTTTCTATTGATCATTGTCATGATTCATTATAGAAATGAGCTAGTTAAGTCAAAAATGAGTTGAAAATTTTTTGATGAAATGATGATTTATCTTAAGTTGATTTAAGTCAGAATGACTTGACTTGACCTTGGACTTGGTCTTTTATAACAAGTCAAGTTAACTCATAAATAAACGGATGCATCTACAATTTAATGGTACTTGCACATAAATTGCTGTGTGAAGCATACTATTCATGTTATGAATGTGTTATTAAACTGCAGATGTATGCTAATAAACTATAGTTAATTTTAATACGAATCAAGAAAATAGTGCTTTCGACAATTCGCATTCATCTCAAGATCACATTCAAATATGAAGTAATACGTCTAATCACTTCGGCAGTTGTTACTAGGTTTTCTTCATCAAGCTAAATAATATCTAAAATTCCTCATGATAAGTTCTTTAAAGGTCTTCAATATAATAAAGAAATAAAAAAACAAAATATAGACAACTGAATGTTAATAATGTAAAAAAAGTCAACAAGAATTTTTGATATGATAGTTGTTACTTCATATTATACGTGAAATACCCAAAAATAACCATCAAGAAGTTTTTGACGTATTTTTACAAAATTTATATGAATTTAAAACTAGTTTACTAGAAAAAACCAATGAATATAATTATAAATCATTTCCTAAAAACCTGTCATACACTATCATGTTCAACAGAGTAATATCAATCATCCTCGACAAGTCAAGTAGTATACATTAATTTTATGAAAACTAATAATCTCAAATTCAACATGGCAAATCCTTTTGTAAATAGAACATAAGCATAATCAATTGAAATCTTTTTTTTTTTTGTTCAATAGACATATTTTTATCTTTATCTTGACTGTCTAGTATCACTGGAGATTAAGATTCTTTTTCGTCATAATGGATATGATCCTTTTCTTTTCAAGGACTAATTCATATATTGCTCCCATTTGACTTCACTTGAGTCGAAAAATCATTGACTTTGTCTATCTCTGGTTCAATATAATAAATATTGCAAGTAAAATAATACTAAAAGTCATCTAAAAATAAAAAAGGCACATTCATGTCAATCATACAATAACAAAACAATGAAAAGAAGTAAGTACATCAAAGTTGATCAATCATATATATAATCCCAACACAGGAAATGAGAACTCGAAATAGACCACTAACGGCAGTATTATCATACATATCATCTTTTTCACACCACTACTTTTTTTATTTATACTCTACACAAATTTTTTGGTACATGTTAATAGAACACACTTTTCAACTTTCTGTTACCTGAATGTTATATTTAAACGTAAATGTTACTTCCGTACTGTATTCTTTAAACATTCTACTAAAATAATCAAGATTTCATGAAGGCAAAAAAAGAATTTTCTATGCAAATAGTTACGATATTCGTCAGTATAGTATCAAATTATTAAACAAAAATGATACAAATATTCGATAAGTAATATAGATTTAAAAAATTATCAAAACACTCACATTGATGTCTAAAAAACATAGCACTTGTATGCATATTATTAATCTAAAGTATAGTAACTGTATCAAATAAAGTACATATATTATTACTCGATGCTCAATATATTATTGAATGACTTGAAACAGATGAAAAAATGATACAAGAAGAAGCTGTTTATAATGTAACTGAACTTGTTTATTATTCTACGACAATAAAACATGGTATTCATGGTAGTCAATCAGCACTAGTGAATAAAGCTTGGCATGTACATATTCTTAATACACTAATGTATTTGAAATTTTCAAAAACTAAATTGATCATTATGTTCATCATGCAGTTTATTGATCTGAACATACGAGTGACGGAATTGATCAAGTTATTTATTTGCATTTGACTCAACATTTTGGAATTGAATAAGTAAATGCAATACTTTGGAGTCGAGATGAAAATGAACCATTGAGTAATATATTTAATTCAAGTATTAGTAAACTTGGTCGATATACAGACAAATTTACAACATGTCGAAATTATCATTCTATTAGTTAACTATTTCTTTACACAATCAACATATATATTAACAGAAAAAACATACTTATTTTATTCATCTTTTCTTGGTATTTTTGTTTATGCGTGGGTGAATATTCTCTATTTACAAGCATATATTATTGATCATTGACATTGGATTCTCTTGAGAGAAAGTAAATTATCATGAACATTTAAATTATTCTGTATCCTACACATACATGACATAATTAAGAATACACGTATATATGTTGTTTTTTCAATTATATATTGAAATTTACTATTTTCTAGAGTATAACTCTATTTAATTCGAAAGTACATGATATTCACTTATATCATTCATATAGATATATATATATATGACATGTGATGTTTTCATAGATTAACTAAAAATGATTCATTCATTGAGTGTACAACAGGAGATATAATACTTATCTATATGATGAAAACAAGACATGTACATATACATAGATACTAGTCAACTATATCTCGATGTTTTTTTGCATTTTTTTTTCGTCCATAGTTACATATCGATATAATCTAGTAAAACCTGGAAACATAAGAGAAAAACTTGTCAACATATATTTAAATATTGGGTCTAATGTATTGTTATTTATAAACGAAAACAACTGTTAATAGTCTTCTTTTTCTTCAACATATGCTAAATGATTGAGAAAGATAAAGTAAGTTTGAAAATCATGGCACAAGGGAAATCATATTTTAAAGAAATAAATTGTTAGAAAATAACAATTTAGTCACAGACATTATTTCCGTTGTATTATGAAAATTAAAAGAAAGTCATATGTCATCAATCACATTGAAAGAAAATATGTATATATATATATATAGAGAGAGAGAGAAAACAAATGTGTACGTAAGAATAGCAGTACATCATAAATTGTCTACGTTGGTGTTATCTCAACAACAGTAACTCGGTTAATAATAGGAGTGTTGACAAAAAACATTGCATATCTTTTCTGTTCGAGATAAAAGTATTGGACTAGACTTTGATATTTTTTATTAGTATATAATTCTATGCTTATGCAAGGTCAGGTTAGTTACTTGTAAATCGAAAAAGTATTTAAGAGTACACTTCTCAAAGTTCTTTGTATTTCGAACATATTTGAGTTTTTCTTTTGTTATGTTGTGATCTATTAAATTATATTTTCCTGATAAGTGTTCAACAAATGACAACTCTCCTGAGTTCTTCTATATTTGATCTTTGTTTTCTAGTTTCATGCATCAAAACGATAAGAAGAAAAAGAAGAAGAAGAAGAAGAAGAAGAGAAAAAAAACAAAAAGACAAAGAGAATGGAGAGGAAAAAAAATGAGAAAATAAGATCTCATCATCTTTTCTTGTGCTTTTTTTGTCTATGTTTGTATATCTATTTTGTCTTTGTTGGCTTTCATTCTTTTTTATCTTAGTTCAAAATGATTTCGAGTATGTTACTATATATGTTTTTAAAAAGAAAACCTGATGTCGTATACAGTCATATTTGAAACGGCAGGTATATGACGATCGTATGTATTCGATATGAGTCTATATGTGTTAGTCTTTTATTCTAGTATATGAGAAATCTTATTTATATACTTATTTTATTAATACATTTTCAGGTTTCTTCTTGTTTTTATATGAAAAGAAACAGATTATATTGATGATAGATTTCTTGTTACAGTTTAGCTATGACGAAAGATTATCTTAGTTTTCTATATAAATAGAAAGAAAAAACGTAAAAAAAAAATATCAAGACAATGTAGGGTGAAAGATGATATTTTTCTTTTAGAAATTTTTAGTATTCTCTGATTGATATTTATGAATCACGATAGTAAAATGAATTTAACAACAACAACATCATGTTTATACAATTCAAGTACATGTAATTTTATTGATCATGAAGGGAAATGTTTATCAGATAATATGGTACTTGATTTAATTTTAAAATATGTTAGTATAACATATTATGAATGGATTTGTATTATACTTTATGTAATTGTTTTTATTGTTGGAACAATTGGTAATTTACTTGTTATTATTGTCATTCAACGTAATCGAAGCATGAGGTAAAATTTCATGAAAAGAAATTCGTATTGTTTAATCTTTTAATAGCTAATCTATTTTTTCTTTCTTTATTATTGTTTTTTTTTTTCCTAGGACAGTAACAAATATGTTTATTATGAATTTAGCTGCAGCTGATTTATTAGTTCTTGTATTTTGTTTACCAGCAACTGTTATTCAAGATGTAACTAAAACATGGTTTTTTGGTTTAGTTCTTTGCAAATTTGTGAATTATATTCAAGTGAGTTATATTTTTTATATCTAGAATATATATATACATTCATATGATTAATAATTCATATTTATAAGAAGTATGCATTAGTTCATGTAATGGGTTTTATTTTTATTGATGCCTACTGTTTCTTTGTGTTTCTTTTTTTAAGTCTCATATAGTGGTTTGAAATTAAAAAAAAAAAATTTGAACTTCTAAAGACTATTGTTTGAGTTGAAGTAGACTTTTATGATGCTTATAAAAGTCTGTAAGCATTTGAATTAATGAGCTTTGAAGAACAAGCGATGCATATTTTATCGAATCATTTATCAAAACTATAGAATAAAATTTTCTTCGAATAAGAAAAAAAAAGAAACACAAAGTATTATTTATGACATATCTATTATTTCTATTTTTGTCATTTAAATTAATTAAATTATTTATTGATGAAGTCTATTTATGATTGTATAACATTAGCATGAGTTTTTTTTTGCATGACTTATTAGTAAAATCATAAGGACAAGTTTCTTTAGTCTTCTTCATGAAGTATAAATAAATGTAGTAGAAAATAAAAATAGCAGGTGTTGAATACTTAGAATAAGAAATTCAACTAATCTTTTGAAGTGCAGATTTTTTTAAACACCGAAATAATTGAAAAAAAAAATGATGTAACTTAATTAACTAGACTCTTACACAAAGTATTTTAAAAACGTATGAGTTTTACCACACCCTAGATAATTCTTTTGTTCTAGAATATGTCGATTTCTGTATCGGTACTTACATTAATGGCTATTTCTGTGGAACGTTATCAAGCTATTGTCTATCCACTTAAATTCACTGGTACAAAACAGCGTGCAAGAATATTAATTCTTTCCGTATGGATACTTTCACTATTACTTGTTCTACCAGGTTTGTTTTTTGTTCTTTCATGAATTATATTTTACTCTTAATGTATATTGCCATACATATATGAAATTTTTAGATGCTATTATGATGACATTAATTCGACAATTTGGTGATCAAATCGAAACAATTTATTTAACATAGTAAGATCTATTTATTGAATGACTCATAATTAGTGATGGATTTACGTTCTTTTACTTAACCGTTGTTTTTAGTCTTTTTCATAAATTTGTTTCTATACTAATTCGATATAGAATTTGTTTCTCTATTAATCATTTAATTTTGTTTTTCAGAAAATATTTTCCTTATCAATGAAAAGTTAAAAAGATTTCTATCTACTGAATTATCTACATACAATTTTCTATTTTCTTTGAATATCTAATCACTTTTGCAAACGTCTATTCATTCATATAGAGAAGTCTTAAAAGTAAAATATTTTACATTGAAGAATAGAAAATATTCTACTCTATCTGGCTACGATCTTTTCCATATCTTTCTCATGGTTATTCAGTAAAAACAAACAGTCTCCAAACTAAAAATCACACTTATTTTTTTCCTGACTTTATAGAAAGTTATGTTTTTGAAAGTCCTGTATTCCGTGAAATGTTTCATTGTCATGCTGTCGAGGGTAAAGTTTAATTCTGCGTAAAATACTCTACAGATGTTCATTAGAAAAATTAAAAAAAAACAGTATAGGTCGCTGCGACAGACGAAACCACTAACAATCATATTTGAAAAGAACTTTTCCGTCAGCATTTTTAAATTGACTACGTCAAAGTATTTCGATGTAAAATATTTACTTTAGAGTTTATTAAACAATATCAGAAAATTTTCTGTCAAATACTGTATCATATTTTTGACTTTCATCAATAGACCATACAGTAGATTTTGATCTTATGAATTTTATACCAACAAGAAGAATACTTGGAAAGAAAAACAAATCAATTAGAATATTTTTTAGAAAAATAAATTTTCTATTAAATGAGATCAGAAACAAATTTTCAAATAGCTTCAAAGAACGAAACAAAAGCCGATCATAAATTATAAATCATCTGATACTTTTTTTTTTTGTTTTTTGAATTTCTTCTATATCAAATCCTCTTTATTTAGTTGTCAATGGAATGCTCATCCATTGTATGATCTTCTCTATCAATTACATATATCACTTTGTTTATTTATTATTCCACTTTGCTTTATGGTTTTTACATATTCTGGTATTGTTAAAGTGCTTTGGGGTTCATTACCAACTGAAAGAATATTAAATGATGAACAACGTACAATTCATTCAAGTCAATATAAATTAACAGGTTTATTATTTTTTCCTTATTTTAAAAAAAGATTTAATGAAAAACACAAACAAATCATTGATATTTTTAAAGGTTCATCAGAAGAATCTCATATTACTGTTCCTTTACATAGCAGTAATAATTTAATCAATTCAACTAAATCAGCTAATTTAATGGTACAAGAAAATCGACAAAAAGCAGCTAAAATGCTTATTTCTGTCGTTATTATATTTACTATATGTTATATTCCAGTTCATGTTTTTAATTTATTCAGGTAAAATATATAAAATGATATTATATAGAAATAAAATGTTATATTTAAAAAAAATATTTTAGATATATTTATGTCTATAAGGAATATACACAACGTCCAATTACTGATGATAGTAATAATTCAAGTAACATTATTGAATGTTTTCAACCAAAAAATGTTCCACTTGAACGTACTGGTCCAATAAAAATTATCACAATTAGTGCGTTAATATCTCATTTTCTACCTTATTTTAATTCATCTGTTAATCCAATCATATATAATATTATGAGTGGTAAATAAAATATTATAAAAGAAATATATCATTATACGAAAACTTTTTTTTTTTATCTTATTTTATAGATAAATTTCGCCTTAAATTTCGTGAATTATTTTCATCGTGCTGTTGTTGTTTTGAATCAGTAGTAAAAATGAAGTCTACATCGTCAACAACGATACCATTTAAAGTATTAAGTACAATGCAACATAGAAATCAAGAACCATTATTAACATCTGGTCGCAATACTGATCGATATAATATGAAGATAAATTATAAACGAATGGCAACTAAACCATCAAATGTTAGTAGTATTGGAAGTAGTCCAATATCCAGTAATACGAAAACTAATAGTTTGACAAGAGTTACTAATATTAAAGAGTACACGCACAATGGACCGATTACTTTTCGATTGACTAACGTTTAACATAAATATATATATATACATGTATATGTACTGTATGCAGTTTGAAAATAAATAAATAAAAAGAGGAATGAATCAATGAAAATTCGGAAGAATAACCTCTGAATATTCTGATATTATAAAATTCTAATAAACATATGCATATATTTGAAATGCAGTTGGTACTCAATACTTATATATGTACTAATGCATGCTAATAGAATTAAACAAGGATATGTTGACCTATATTAATACTATTACTCATTTTTACAAGAGTTTTCTGTGTATCAGTGAGATTAGATCAGATAAAATAAATAAATCTTTGGTAGATATAGTTAATTATAGATAGATTATCATTCATGTCGAGTTCTTAATTCATATTCACACATTCATTATGAGTCATTAACAGAGAAAAAGATCTACTTGATTATCTTTTACTCTACTGTCGGATGCATTAGCAGGTGCGAGTTTTTTTTTATTACAATTAAGGAAACAAGACAAAGATAACTTATCGTTTTTAATATAGCAAAAACTAATGAAACAATTGAAAAAAAAAAGAACATCATTCATTAATGAAATGATTAATTGAATAAGATTATTCAAATAATAATGACAATAAACAAACGATAGTAAGCAACAGTGAAAATAAATTTTTCTGACAATATAATTTCATAATTCTTGTCAATTATTATAGTTACAATTGATGAACAACAAATTTTTTTAGAAATAGATCTATTCTGATGTTTTTTTTTCGCTTTCTTGTGTGTATCTTCTTTTAATGCTAATTATCAAATAAATATGTTATGTAAAAATAACATACTGATTAATCTAAATATATTTTCTTATCAAAAGATGTTCACATATTGTATTGAATAAAGAATTAGGAATATTTCCTTTTGTTCAAACGAAACATATTGTGCAGAATAACAAAGAATATTATAATGAATCGCCCTAGAATATATTGTTAAAGAGAGCATTAATAATGCCGGAAATAGATGAAATAGTCCTTCATCTGCGTGATAATTTCTGTCAAAACTTAATCGTACTTATTTATAAAATCAAGGTCATCGTATGTTGTGAGCTAGATTACATATTACAAAAAAAAAAAAGATAAAAGAATTTCATTTGTGAAGATTACGTGATACTATCTAACAACTATATTTTTTCTTTTTGTTCGCACAAATCGTACTTTGAAGTCTAATGATTCAATTTATTGCAATCGATACTAATTTATAATAAGAAATAAATTATCTTTTATTATTCTATAATATCACTGTAACTTTAATTCATTAGGATAAGATATACAAATCAATTAAGAAAATTAAATTAAGTATAAAAGATATGAATTTAGAGACATAATAAGTATGAAGAATATTTTATGTATATGAAAATGTGATGCTAAGCTTAAGAATTTGAATTTCAATGAAGTACAAGTTACAGTCATAGAAATCTATCAGTTGCTTTCCAGATACTAAAATTACCAGCAGTTATTGTCACAATTTATATACTATACGTAGTTGGTAAGTGCATCATTATTAAAATCACCTGCTCTAGTTCTTAATTTAGAAAAAAAACAATAAAACGCAATAGTTTTATCAGTTCATTAATTCTATAAAGATTATTTCGACCTTTTCTATTCATTTCTGTAATCTCAATGAAATATCTATTGTTTATCAAAAGATTAGATTATATTTCTTTCTAAAACTTGCGAATACTCATTCAAGAATTAAGATTTAGAATATCATATATCAACTCGATTAGTTGTTTTGAACAATAGGATACGTACTTGAAGTACAAGAAAAATACTGTAGGCATACATCACTTTTCTCGTTGTAAGTCAATAGGTCAGATAAGAAACCCGATAAAAATTATGTTTTTCAACCTATATTGATTCATATGTTATATGGGTTGAAACCCTTCAACATTATCAAACATTTTAAATTTATCCTTCAGCTAATCTCGAATAGGACAACTATTCAAATTTCACATATTACATATATTTTCGAGACATACTTGTAATAAATCAAGCTAGTTGTGTTGAACTTGTTTCTATGAAATAACAAGCATATATTTGAAATGTTATGTAATTTTTTTTTACAAAGCATTGCATTAATATCCTATATTTTGACAGTGAATTCATGTTTTTATTTTTCTCTTTCTTAAAAGTATTGCGTTGACCTTATATTTATTTTCGTATCACAATACAATACAGAGAATATATGTTGAATCCTTATTTATGTTACATAAAGAATAGTACTGTAAGGATTGAATCAACAATCTGCTTCAATTGCCAGACATAGATCTAATTTGAGTTGTTTAGGGATTTCATGTTTTTATTTTCATCAATGCTGATCATGGTATATACTGTAATTATACTTTGACGTTTAGCAATTGAATCCACTCACCTACAGGGTAGAAAAGTAACATGAAAACCTATGAGTGATGGATTTACAGAATTTATAATATCAATGAATACTGTACATATTTTAGTGTATTTGTTGATTTCACAAGTTTGGTAAAAGTTTCGATAATTCAAAATATTGCGACTCGTTTGAAATTTTCTAAAAACATATAATGACTGAGCAAGCTTGTATGTTCAATGCAACATCGCCTAATTATTATAGACCTAATGCTTCATCGGTTTTCATCATTATTTTGTGGATACAAGCATCAACTAATTCTATAATTATTTTTGTCTGATTCTTTACCTACTGAAGTGCCAATGCATAGTCTTACCGACATCAAAATTCCAATGATTCAGACAAATCATAATTACCTTGAATATTAATTTTCTTCTCGAGGAAAATTATCTCGGAACTATGTTTTTGATAGATATTATAGGATTCAGCAAACAACTGATCTCAATGAATGTTTTAGTCGTATTTCAATACATTTGTTTTTTATATTGATAATGAAACTAGTTGTTTATCTACATCAAGAATTAGTTCTATTGAACCGGAATGTAGTGCAATGTAAGTCGGAAATACATTCCAGTTTTCATAAACAATTCTCGGGAGATGTACGGGAACTGCAATAATAAGCGGTGGCCCATAAAATATGACCGCACACAACATTTCATATTTTATTCTGTAAATAAGTTGTATTCAAAACAAAAAAGAAATATACTACAAAATGCAGCGTGAAAAGCTCTACAATCGAGAAAATAAAGCTTATTTAAATTATTTATCTTTTCTTTTGTAAAATAAATGAAATTCTATGCGATTAATTTTTGTTGTTGCGAATAAAATCGTTTATTTACCCACGATGAATTCCTTTATATTCTTAGTTCATCAATTAATCAATCGTTGTTTTTTAACTTTATTTCATTGCATATTATTTGCAATAGCATCTCACACATCATAATCTAGAGCATTGAAATGAGAACTATTTGCTAAGCATCTGGATAATTATCTATAAAATGCATGAAATTTTCTTTACATCATGTCAATAATTTCTAATGTCTATTTGATTTGGTGTTGTCATGTTGATAGGTAAAATCGTCGTTTGTTTTCATATAATGTTTGTGAAAGAGCAACTTTCATATGATAATGTTTTATCAGATTTAAGTATAGCGGAAGATGTATGACTATTTTTAGATGCACTTAACCATACCATAATTCTTTTTGGTTGCATAGTCTTTTGGTTTATATCTCGTTTGTTTGTCTGCTTTTTGTCAACTTGCAACATAAGCATGTTCTAATGAGACATATTTTTTTGTCAACGAATAGAATTATTTTTCATTGATGAGATAAAAAACGAGCAAATTGATCGTTTATCACAGAATGTTTATAATATTCGCAGCGTCAAAAATTAATTGCATAGAATTTAGCCTATTTTGAAAACAAAAGACAAACAATCAAAATAAGCTTTACTTGGTGGATTATAGAAATTTTCACGCTACATTTTATCATATACTTTGTAATGTTTTTCTTTTTAATAAAATATATTTAGAGATTAAAATTATCCAATATTTATTTCCTAGTTTGTATTTGTCTTCATCTAAATATAAAAAATTCAACAAAATAAATCGAACCTTCGTATTCAATTCAAATAAGAATGCATTACAGAACAATTGAATATTAACAACAAATTCTTTTGTAGATGACACAGATCAAAATTGAGCTTTTACTGCAACAAATGATAAAGTTCAATTTTCAACAAAGAAAAATGGCGTAATAATTTCAATGTCGTTCATATTCATTCAATGAAAAAAAAACATATCAGAATAAGTATCATAATCCCTGAAACTAACAATATGTCGAATATAGATGTATTGAAAGTGTTCAAAAATAAAAGTACCACAAAAATTACTTTCAACATCATCAAAAAGTATGATTTGTGTTAGTACAGCTATGGACAAACGATCAATTACATTGCATATTCATAATTAATTACGAGCGAGAGAACCACTCAAATTATTATTCTTCATTTTATTAGATCTATCAATGGAAAAAATTTGACGTTGACATTGTGCTTTTTAATTTTTTAGTGTATACATAAAGCTAAGTAAAAAATTCAATAAAACAATCATAACTGAGCTTCAAAAGTTCCTGGAGATAAACCGTTTTAGACTTTTGCTAGTCTTATCACGGTGTCTTTGTCGACCCAACATGAGCTCAAACAGTGGTTACCAGTTCAAATTGTTCACTTGATAGTTAAAATATTCAAATTTAATTTTTATCTGACATGCATCATAATTCCAACGTCATGATTAACCAACTATCTGTTATTATTTCTATTCTAAGATTTCTGGCATTTAGCAAACCCGCACATGAATACTAATATCTGAAATGTAACTATGATGAAATAAGGTCATAGCAAAATTATTGACGTAGGTTAGATAAACATTGTTTGAGAAATGAAACAAAAAAGAAAGTCTTCTGATTGCAATTATCAGTATAAAATAGAACAACGATCTATGATTTCTTTCTATGCATACGTTTTTTCTAAAATATCTTCAAAAAAAAAACAATTGAATTTCCAACTTTGAAATTTATATGTTTGACCGCACCAATTTCTTTACATTCTGATATTGATCTTAGGGCTAAGACATTTCACTTAATCATTACTATTTACCATGAAGATGAATGGTTATTCAATCTCTCGAATGATCGTATTTATGTTGCCAATCAATATAACGTACATGTATACAAAAGAACAAAATAAAAACTATATTATTCAAATCGATCATGATTTCTTTTGAAAGTACAATAACTGTTCTTTTGTCTAAATTAAATATTTGTTTCGATTAAATATATTTACCAAAAACATTTGATAGCAGCAAGAATAAATGCTTTATTTATTTCAAAAAAAATGCTTTCATATCTTTTTTTTGATTTATTTTCTCAACTAAAAATCTAAACATCTTTGTTTCAACTATTGTTTTCTTTTGCTTATTTAATGAGATAAAGAACTACACACAGATACAAACGAATTATACACACAGACACACACATCAACATAGCAGAGAACAAGAAAATCTACTTCCATTCTATATAATAATAATAATAAAAAGAAGATCAGAATGATTATATTTATAATAACATTCTTTTGTTTTTTCTTTCGTTTTTTTTTTCTCCTTTAAACGATACAACAAAATGAGAGAATATATTCGAATGGCAACATTGTGCGTACATATGAAAAAAAAAAAATCATCCTGAGAAAAACATAATACAAACTATATATATATATATATATAAATATATATATATATAAAGAATAGTTATTGAGTAAATAAGAACGAACAAACAAAATCGATAATAAGCAAAGAAAGAGACAAACACACAACAGCAAAAGAAAAAAAAAAAGATATATTTATATATTATATATAGACATCTATTGAAAAACCTTGTGTATGTTTGTATTTAAGCACGTTCACCACGAATACGTCGTGCTAATTGAATATCTTTTGGCATAATCTAATGTAAAAAAAGAATAAAAAATAAAACAAATATTTATTTATTTTCATATCAAAAACGAAAAACTTACAGTAACACGTTTTGCATGAATAGCGCATAAATTTGTATCTTCAAAAAGTGATACTAAATAAGCTTCACTTGCTTCTTGAAGTGCTCCAATAGCAGCCGATTGAAAACGTAAATCAGTTTTAAAATCTTGTGCAATTTCACGAACAAGTCGTTGAAATGGTAATTTACGAATTAATAATTCAGTTGATTTTTGATAACGACGAATTTCACGTAAAGCAACTGTACCCGGACGAAAACGATGTGGTTTTTTAATACCTCCGGTCTATATTTAAAAAAAAAAAAAAACATTAACAATCAAAAACTTCTTCTATTATTAAAACTTTTTACTTACACTTGGAGCCGATTTACGTGCAGCCTTGGTAGCTAATTGTTTACGTGGTGCTTTACCACCAGTTGATTTACGTGCTGTTTGTTTTGTTCGTGCCATAGATCAAATTATAATTACGTAAATGTAAAAAAAAAAAGACGCACTTCAATTTATATCTAAATAGTTAAAGATAAATCTTACACAAATAAGTTGTAATACTAACAAAAAAAAAAAAAAAAAAAACAAGCGTAGGTGAAATACAATGACATGTAACAAACAACATTAAAGAGGAAAAAGAAAAACAATTAACAATATGTCGTAAATGTCAAGTTTGTGTCTTTTTTTTTTTCTTCTTTTATTCTGCATATGTGTTTTAATATGAATAGATTTTTTATTTATTGGTTTAAAAAATTTACCAATAGAAATTTTTCATTGATTTTGTCTTTCGACAAAATAAAATAAATTTACATATTCTATCTAATCATATAATTATGGATACATCTTCATCAACACGAAAAGTATCATCATCAGGTATAATAACAAATACAATTAAACCAACAACAATATCTAATGCACCACGAAGTATAATTGTAAGAAAATCAAGTAATGGTTTTGGTTTTAATGTACGTGGTCAAGTATTTGAAGGTGGTCAAGTTAAAGCTATACATGGAACACTTTATGGTCCACTTCAACATGTATCAGCTGTATCAAGTCGAGGATCAGCTGAAAAAGCAGGTCTTTGTGTTGGAGATAAAATACTTGAAGTGTATGTGATTTATATTGTTTTTCTTTTTGTCTGCTTAAAAGTTTTATCAATATTTTGTTTTATAGAAATGGTATTGATGTCGAAGGTGCATCACATAAACAAGTTGTGGATTTAATTAAACATAGTGGTGATGAACTTCATCTTGTTGGTATGAAGAAAAATAAAGCATATTAGTTTTTTTTTGGTAGATTTGAAAATTTCTTTTTTTTTTTTTTGTTTTTGTTTTTACAGTTATTGCATCGGCTGGTGATGAAACACATAGTGATGTACATTCAGGTGAAGAATCAAGTGGAAGTTCAAATGATTATACAGAAAGACGTTCACTTGCTATTACAATACCAGATTATAGTTTATTAGAAGTGAATGATGAAAAATTTTATGTAAGTATTTTCTTTTTGTTTTTGTTTTAAGTGTTATTTAAAAAAATAATCATATGCAAAAAAAAGGAACGATAAAATATAAAGAAGATTATTTATGAAAGAAAATAATATATTTAGAATGAATAATTAATTCATTGTAGTAGTCTTATTTAAAAATAGATTAAAGAATTATTAAGTTTAGGTCATATTCAAAAAGAAATTAAGTATGCATCAATGTCATTTACAAAAAAGAAATATATTACTAATAAATGTACTGATAAAAAAAACCTGACATTTATTGAAGTAGTCAATAGAATTAATTAAATTGTAAAAAGAAGCTGATGATTATTTGAAGAAAAACTATTTAGAAGACAAAATAATATAGAAAGATTAATAGTTTGATAAACTTTACTTTAACTATATACATATATATATATAAGCTGCTGACAGGTGAGTGCTAGAAGTTGATTGAAAGATTTCTTTTTTTTAAACTTAATCAGGGTTGAAGTACTTTGGAGTATCACTAAGCAAAAAACCTGAGGAAAAACGAAAGTTTTACGATATTAGGATCAGAGTCACCCGCTTGAGTCCTAAATTTTCGGACTTCAAACTGATCAAATTATGCTTTAATACTCTCAACGAAATTTTCCAATCCAAACTAGATAGTCGCTCAGAAAATATGACATAGTTTTTTTTTTTTGTATTCAGTGACTAGATCACTCTACACATCTCTTAGAAGACTAGAGCTCGTCAGATTCAATTTTTTTTGGAATCAATCCGATGGAGACTGAAAATAGTCTTGTGAAAGTTTTATAGGACGAGATTTTGTTTTACAGGACAAAAAAAAAATAATTCTAAAGTTAATTTATATTATAAAATTTATTGAACTTTTCGTTTTTTTTTAGGTATTTAATATTCACATAGCTGGTAAATATTGACAAAAAGAATTAATTTTTTTTTTTTTCATGACTTGATTTTATTGTTAATATGATATTATAATAGGTCGTCATTTATGTTCACGACGTTATCGAGAATTTGCTTCATTACATCATCAATTAAAACAAGAATTTCCAGATTTTCCATTTAGTCCTTTACCTAAAAAATGGCCATTTAAATTATCTGATCAACAATTAGATGCTCGTCGACGTGGTCTTGAACAATATCTTGATAAAAGTAAAAATAAAAGAAAATTGATACATACATATTAAAAAATATCTTTTGTTTTTTTTTTTTGTTTGATTTTTAGTTTGTTCAGTTCGTGTTGTTGGTGATTGTGATCTTGTACAAGAATTTTTATCAGCTGATATATATGAAGTAAAATTTCTATTTCTTAACATAGAAAAAAAGAAAATGTTTAATAACTATATTTTATTTCATTTTAGCGTGATTCAGTTTCAATTGATGTTGAAATAAAAATTATGTTACCTGATCGATCAGTTACAATTCTTAAAATAAAACGTTTTTCTACTACTGATAAAGTTTATGAAGTAAAACATATAAAAAAAAATAAAAATAAATTTTTATTTATTATTTTTTTTTTTAGGCTGTTGTAGCAAAAATTAATTTACCAGAACAATGTGTTTCATTTTTTTATCTTTTTGAAATTCTTGATTATACATTTGGTAAGAGTTTCGTTTTTATTTTTTTCATTTTAAATTTTAATGTTTTTATTTAAATAAATATTTAGAACGAAAACTTCGTCCAAATGAATATCCACATCAAATTTATGTACAAAATTGTTGTACAGCTAATACAACATGTTTATGTTTACGTAAATTTGTTTTTTCACCAACAATTGAAAATCAACTTTTAAAATATCCATTAGCACGTGATTATCTCTATCGAGAAGTAAGAAATATGTTTATATTATTTGTCTTTTTTTTTTGTTCTAATTAAAATTAGAAATTTTTCACACATAAAAAAAAAAAAAAAAAGTTAAATATCGTTCCTTATCATATTACTTTGTTATCATTCATTCTTTTGTGTTAACCTTTTGTTTGATGTACTACAAACATAGACTTGCATGATAAACTAATGAAGGTGAAATATGAGTATATTTAAGATAAAATTTTGTTAAATATGATAGGTATTCGAAAAATTATTCGTTATTTTTTTTTAATTATCTTTTGCTATTGTAAATATTAAAAATGAATTAAAATAGTCATTAAAGTAGAAAATTTTATTTTCAACATAGGTTTTTATTGACAAATATTTTTTACTAGCAATAAAAGTCTCTATTCAAATGACTATTTGAATTCTTATTAGTATTTATAAGGGAGTCCGGAATTTCGGCCCAAGAATTTTTCGTCCCAAACTTTCGGCCCGAACCGAAAATCCGAAAGAAATCTCGGTCCAGTTCTTAATTTAATTTAATTAATTAATTATTAATTAGTAAACTTCATAGTGCTGAGCACCATGACTTTTCAAAAAATCATTCTGCTCGGCACTATGCCATACTGCTTAGCAAGACGATTTACTGAATATTCGTACTGGTTAGCAAGATAATTTATTGAATATTCATACTGCTCAGCACTACGGCATATTGCTCAACACTATGTCATATCACTTAGCAAGATGATTTATTGAATATTCATACTGCTCAGCAGAATGATTTTTTGAAAAGTCATGGTGCTCAGCACTATGAAGTTTACTAATTAATAATTAATTAATTAAATTTATTTAAGAACTGGACCAAGATTCCTATCGGACTTTCGGTCTGGACCGAAAAATCACCGGAATTTTGGACCGAGCCGAAAAGTTTGGGACGAAAAATTCTTGGGCCGAAATTCATGTAACCCATTTATAACAGCAGATAAGAATTGAAAATAGACATGATCGAATAATTTTTGAAGTCATCGTATATAATAACAATGTTTCATAATAGTCTTGTTCATTCTCTAATCTCGTCAGATTAATAAATGAGATAATCTCATTCATTGTTTCAAATTCGATAAAAAAACATATTTGACCGTTCGAATGAACTATTATAAAAAAAACCAATTTTCTTATTCCTAATCTATTTTTTGATAATACTTCGCAAGTTCTTCTCAGATATCTTTAATTATTAATTAGAAATATGCGTAATCAAAACAAAAAGAAAACTCTTAAACATTAAGGATACAATGAAAAAATGCATTTTTTTTGTTACTTTTTTCTTTTTTCTTAGGCAATTGATCAATTAAGTCGTGCAGAAAATTCTACTGTTGATCAACGTTCAGCATTAAAAACTTTTGATGAAATTGAATATATAAAATATGCTCAAACATTTACCGATATATATAATACAATAACATTTCCTTTATGTCCATGTAGTTCACGTAAAGATAATGGTTGTGTTATATTATCATTAAATAGTACACGTCTTCGTTTACATGCTTGTACTGATGATGGACAATTAGAAACAAATCAAATAGCTGATTTTGAATGGACAATAATTGGACGTTATTGTGTTGATGAACAATATTTTATATTTGAATATAAACGTTCAACAATGAAAACTGCTAAACCAGTTAAATTACAAACACCATTTGGACAATTTATGTATGATTGTTTTGAATGTATTCTTAATGAATTACAATTAACAACTAATAATAATGCCAAACAAGATGAACCAAATGTTTAAAATAAAAACAAAAAAACATTGCGCCTTGTTTTTTTTTTCTCTCGTCTATTTTCGTGCTTGATCAATGATAATATAGCATTTATTAATCTCTGTATGAGTGCAATCGTTTGTTTTTTTGTCTTGTAATAGCGATCTGATGAAATTGCATTTTTCCCTTCTTCAAAAACTAAGTCATGTTTATATATATATCTATATATGAATGATCATTTTTTCTTCTCTCTTATTCATATGCATGATCGCTTACCCCGGTTTGTTTAGTTTCACGTGATAATTAATCAAAACAAAAAAAAAAAAAGCAAAAATAAATCCTCACCTTTAATGTATCTATATGCGCAATCAGTATTCTGGCCTTTTTTTTTTACTTCTAGTTAGTTCTTTTCTTTTTTTTTCTTATACATTTACGCAACGAATAAGATAAATAATAAAGGTGTATGTATGTATATATAAAGTCATGTATTCATTGTTTTGTGTATGCGAGCCTGTTTGTGGACATCTTTATTTTTTTTTCTGCAGTGTCTTTACTGTTATATGGACTATTGAACTTGAAACAAAAAAAACCTATACAAAAGAAAATTAAATTAAACAGTATTTTATCAATAGAGATTCGTATGCTGTTTGTTTGTGGGTGTTATTTAAATATATTATAATAAACGTTAGTGTGTTATGATGTATTTATTTATTTTAGTTTTATGTAAAGTACTTTGACCTTTATATCAAATATAGATATTTCTTTGCAGATGTATTTTTCCATTCCTGATACAACAGATATTTCTGCTAGAAGAAGTAATAATCAACATGGTTTTACATTATTTAATATTCATATAAATGGTAATCATCATTGTAGTTTACGTTATTCTCAATTACATGCATTTAATGATGAACTTCAACGTTTATTTCCAGTTTCAATGATAAATATTCAACCATTTCCACCTAAAAAATTCTTTAGTTTATCATTACGTGAAATAGATGAACGACGTTTATTACTTGAACGTTATTTACAATCAGTAGTACAACATAAATCTCTTATATCATCATCATATTTTAATGAATTTTTTTTAAATGCTCAACGTGAAACATATCTCAATGAATTAATTAATAAAATATATCCTGACAAAGTTAATTTTACAATTTATTTATTAAATAAACATCAAATAATTATTGAAAATCTTTCACCATATGATAATACATCACAATTATTTGATGCATGTGCTAATAAAATTCAATTAGAAAATGAATTTTTATCATATTTTTCATTATTTTTATATGAACTCAAAAACAATCAATTAAATATGATTCGACCATTATTTTCTTTTGAAGCTCCATATTTATCATTAGAAAAAACATTAAAATTAAATGAAAATTATTGTATTGTATTTAGAAAATCTTATTGGAATTTAAATTATGATTTTAAATTAATTGATAATCGTCGTACACGTAATCTACTATTTATACAATCACAATATGATATTGAACAAAGTGAAGATTTATATCCAAGTGATATATATCAACAATTAAATATTTTATATGATAATAATTCATTTAAGGAATATATTTTATTATCACGTACATCGAAATTTTATGGTTACATTATACTTCGACAATGTTCAATAAATGATTTAACAACAGAAAAACTTTCTCAGTGTATATTAACTATTGGAAATAATGAATTACTTTGTTATTTAATTAATGATGATAAGATAAAAACTAATTTATTTACGAAAGAATTTTCTTTTAAAGTTACACGTATTCGTTGTTGGAAAGTTAATTGTACGAAACAAAATGTCAATATAGCATTTGAATATTTAATTAAAAAAGATACTTTACAATGGATTACTATATATACAGAACAAGCAGCTTTAGTTAGTACTTGTTTACAAAGTATGGTCGATGAAATATTAGCAAAAAAACCAGGCACAACTAGTCCAATATCAATACCAGAGTCATCGAATAATCGATCTAATATTACCAATGGTCTTACAACACGTACCAAATCAGATCTAGATCGTTTAAATAATAATGAATTATTTGATAAAGGTGATGGAGATGATGATTTATAGAATAAAATGATTTCAAACACGAATAAATGAAAATTTCTTCATTCCAGTGCAATTCTTTACATACGATATATATGTTCTAATCCGTCCATGACGAAAATATGAAAAAAAAAAATACTAAATAGTTTTATATTTGTTATTGTGTCTAATCATCTTCGACTAAGTTTGTTTCTTTTTTATTTCATTGTTAAATTTTTGTCTGTATAAAATATTTTTTTTTCGAAGTATATTAATTTCTTGTTCATAATATCAAGTCATAACAAACGAATTTCCAAAAAACACATTGTAATCATATTTCCATTTTACAATGGGTAGCAACGTGAAAATTAGATGAAAAAAAATGAGAGTGAACTTTTTTGAAATTTAAATAGTAACTTATGCAGTTTAATTAACAAAAACTTTATTTGATTATAAAAAAAGGTCCAGTTTCAGTAATTTTAAGAAAAAGAAAGTTTTCGTTCTCAAAAAAAAAAATTATTATTTTTCAAACAGTAAGGCTTGGTCGAAAAGATATCTTCAGCAAACTTTGCTGCCATTTTTTCTCACTGATCCAATATCGAAGAAACTTTCAAAGATTCTTCTTCTTCTATATGTGAGACATATACTCGATAGCGCAAAGATGCACGAATGGTTCTAGACTGATATACAGACTTTCTAAAAATTTTGACTTCTTTGTTAAAGAACCACTTGAAGAGAACAATAAAGACATACTTGGAATCAACGTAAAAAATTCCATCAGGTGAAGTATTATTTGTTTATTGTTAAAATAAAAAGTTTTTCACAGGAATTTAGACTACAGGTTCTCTGTAGAAATTTTTCGGTGCACATGATTTTTTTTCAACGATCGCTATTTTTCCTGAGGTTTACTTTTGAGTACAAGAAGCGAATGTTCATTTGATGAGTAGAAATATTCCACTGTGCGTCTTCACATTCACTCAGACGACACCAAAACTAGCCACTTTCATCATAAACGATGCATCAAGACACTTTAAAAGGTAAATTTTTTTCGTCGCAATATATTTCATATCAAAATGACTTTTTATGCATGGTATATGTCAAATATATTGTAAGAAAACTTTTTTGGATGTTTTTCAAATGCAAAATTTCCTGTTTCGAGTATTGTCAAGCATCTTTTATGATAAAGAAAAACACTCAAACGGAAATCCTAATTAGGGTGTTTTTAAAAATTTATGTCTATTTGGGCATCTCTATTCATGAGTATTAACATATTCGTTTATTTTGACGACAATGTTTTCGAACAGCGGAAGTTGGATATAACGACTGGCTTATTGCGTGAAAAAATCCGAATTGCTTGCTAAACAAATATGTCGATGGTAATAAACAAGTGAAATTTTTGGAAAAGTCTGTTTTAGTTCAATTTTGTTTCAGCTTCTGACATATTTTGCAGAATAATTTAATATAACAAGATCTGCTCTGATTTTTCTAAGCAATAAGAGTTTCTCATTGCAGAATTCCATATTGATTGGACATAAAAGTGTCATTATCTTTGATGAGGCCTACATTATCTATTAGATATATGACATATTATAATGATCTCGATTTAGAGCAAAAACTGAATTTCATCATAGATCAAAGAACGCGATTTGTCTTATTATGAATTAGAGGACAAATTGGAAGTGTCTATTGGAGCTCGACTAAATATTCTTAAAAGAAAAAATGAACATATTAATGATAAATGCAACCAACTGAAACAACAAATTGAAGTGAAAGTTGAAAGATGATTTTAGTCAAATCAGTAATAAAGGTGTTGTATGAGTGATGAATAATATTATAAAAAATACTTTAAAGGGGACAGAAGTAATAAAGTTGATTGCTTTAATTTAGTTTTGATAGATTTCTCCTTACATGATCGCCCTGTTATATTGAACGATTTTTATCGGTTTCGACAATATTCACATTCAAAATGTTTTACTGAATTTCTTAACCACTTAATCTTCTCTGTTTGATTAGTTTCTATGGCTTGAACTTCATCCCATAGATGAACATAGTATTACGCATATAGTCCGTTGGAAATGTAGGATTTTTCAAAACTGGGCAGAATCGATATATATATATGGATTGCTATTGCTAGATCCAATTTTTCACTAGTTTTTATTTAGTTTAAAAACTAATTATATGGACTATTTGCAGATGAAGTCTTAATTGCGTGACAACATATTTCTTTCAATCGTACACATCGTTTATGTTCAATGTTAAGCAAACGAAATGAATGAATCCTTCTCGGACGATTGTATATATGATATTGTTAGAAATATATCATTTAGAGTTCAACTATTAAAGCACTGAAGTGATTCTAACTGAAAATATAATTAAGCGTAATAGCTTACTTGTGTTATTGTAAACAACTCGAAAATAGCAAGGTACGATGATAAATGATATGCGTCACAATCCCCATTCACGATATAACAAAAACACCTATTGTTTGGACTACTGTTTTTAAAGAGAATTAAAGAAGTTTCTTTCGTATAACTGTAAGGGAATTTTTCACGATCTAGTCTTGATAAATCTTAAATATCTTATTTATTATTGCTAAGTAGATCATCATCGATTGCTACTAGAGAGGGCGCTTTCTTACAATTGAAATACATGTCACTCTGTTTTATATTTAATATCATTTTTTCTTGAACTATGTCAAGTAGTAATCGAAAATATTAAGGTATATCGGTGGTTGAAGAGTTAGCATGATGATAGAGGTACTATTTGACGTAGTTCTTACCCAATGTCATCGTAGTCACCCACACACTGCATTGCTACACTATACCAAAAGCACACTGACACCTATGTTATAATGCATACTTGCGTGTTTTTTTTCTATTCTGTAAAACAAAATTTACGATATAAAAGCAAAGTAGCGCATGTGCGTAAAACATACTAAAACCCTACAGCATTGCAATGTGTCATGCACAACAGGCCAGTAAATATTCAGGATATTTTTCTTCTTTATATAAAAAATCGGTATGGATGCAAATTATGTAAATAAAATAAATATAATCGAAATACATTTAATATTTTTTTGTTCGCTGTCTGAACGTTCATATGATTATCATACGTGATAGAACACATAACTGCATGTTTTTTTTTTGCTTTCAGTACATACATTACAAAATGAAAGTTACAAAAGATTATAAATATATGTATATCTAAATTAGTGACAAAACATACAGATCATCAATAGATCTAGCAAAGAAAAAATTTTTCTTAATCTCAGCAAATCATTAACTAAAAACAGTATCATGGAAAAAAATTAACACCATACTTTTCACATTCGATGGTTTTTTTTTTATAGTTTTCAAAATTGATTAAATATGAATATTTTATTGACTCATTTGAAATTAAATAATAGTCTTTATTTATGATTGTTTTTAATTATGTATTAATTCTAAGAAATCTGTACTTTCTTTTTTTTGTCTATTGCCAATTTTAATATTACATACTACGACCCACAAAAAACAACATATATTGTTTATGGCTATTTTGATCTCATAAATCTTATAGTTGAACCTTTCTCTGAAGATAATCGATATAGATGTTATGGTACATGCGTATTAATTAGTTTACATAAATCTTAAAATATTGGATTAATTAATAAATCAATCTTATTATTTTATTAAATATATGAACAATAATGAACTAAGCAATTTTAATTTTATGCGAAACAATCGAATATTTTTTTGTTAGTAGAAAACAAAAATTGCTGACAAAGGATGCTTTTCTTGCAAATCAAACCGATTTAAGTTTATAGTAGTGCATAGAAAATAAAATTTTATTATTGATAAAATTAAAAATTTAGATAATGTTTTCAGTGTTCTAGTATTTTTGCTTAAAAAAATTCCTTGGCCTTGGAAAACGTGCGACAATAAAAAGATACTAAATTATTATTAATTTGGTTATATTTTTAGCTGTATAGAGTCTAAGAATCATTCACTTGCATTACGAGTTTGCATTAATATCTATTTCGATTTTGTTTGATAGTTTTTGAGAGAACAAGGATTCTATTCTTTACCATTCTTACTCTTTGTCGACGTTGTTTTTTTCCTTGTCTTGTATATAACATAAGAAAACAGTTGAAATTTTTCAATAAGGGTAATATAGATACCAAACCATCAATACCTTCATTATGAAGTATCGTAAATTCTTTTTTCCAACTTTCAATGTCTCTAGTATCCCATTTGCTATTAGATTTTAATAATGAACTATGGATGATGTGTAAATGAATAATCATTGATTGATTTCCATTGAATAGTATTCAAGTCTTTTGAACGAAAAAGAAATCTAAATATTGTATCGAGAGATTTCTTATATAATACCTACAATTAAGTGAGTTTTTTTATAGCAGAAAATCTTTACAGATTAAGTTATACATGTGGTAAGGCTTGTACGATTCTTGTTTTCGAAATCATTTTTCAAACAAACATGATTTTCATTTAATAGAAAATAATCAAATAGTATTTATTTATTAATTGTGAAAATATCGACATTTAAATTGATGAAGATAAATATTTATTCGAATTCTAGTTCAATCAATTTTTAAACTATAAATATTTCTAAAACAAGAGAAATTGTCGATATTAAGAGAATGATTCCAGAAACAACATTTCATATTGTTTAATTAAAGACTTATTTTGGAATTTTTTTTTACAGATCATCTTAATTACTGCAGCTGAACCAAGTGTTAGTCAATCTTTGAAATAACAATCACTGAACGGTTACACACTTGGCCAACTAAGTGGTAAGTGGTTTATTCAATATATTCTTTGGTTGTAGTTATTCCATTTCTGAACATTTCGATAACAATGAAGAAAGAGAGTAAATAATATTTTTGAGTTATTTATAAGATCGCATGATTGCAAGAGCTAATAGAATAAATACCAAATGAGAATGTATTTTATATGTTATATAGATGCGGACTAGAATTCAGAATAGAATGGGATGTTGTAGATCCCTTGCTATTTTCTAGATGAAACTTATAATAAATTATGATGAAATTTAATTTCAAACGAAGATGTTAAATTTTTCTTATGATCATGAAATTTTATTCAAATAACCAACAGTTATGGTAGAGGAGCTTTTAAATTTTTAAAAAGTCTTGAAACACACAGTATTTGACAAAATCAGTGTTATTTTTCATTCTTTACACTATAGATAGAATCATAGTTAATCTTTAACGTCTGAAGATTTGATTGAACATAATCCAAAGAAACTATTGTAGAAATTCAGATTAAGAAATTATAAAAATAAAATGCTGCAATTTTATATATGTGAAACTGGAAACGACAACTAAATATTCAGTTGAAAAGAAATATTTCTTTGTAAAGCGATATTTAAGTTTCAAGCATCGAAAGACTCATTCTGAACATACAGAGAGTGTATAATGTCTTTGATAGGAAAAAAACAATATTTAATTATCAAATCTCTAGAAATATAAATCATATACATAGAAAGAAATGAATGCATATTTATTGAATCAAACTTTAAAAATGGAAAAAAAAAGACAGAATCATTTTAATTCGACTAATCTCCTTAATCAGTATCAATGATGAAACATCATACAGATAAAATCATTTTAGATTATCATATATTGTCATTATTTACTTTGCATTATCGTGTTATTACAATTCCTGTGATAAAAAGCGATAACTTTTCTCTATATGTACGATGAATAAAAACAAAATCAGCAACTATTGGTTGCATTAGAATGTAATTGCGTAATATGTATCTTTCAGAAAATTTATTTTTGAATAGAACAAATATTAAAATTATATTTATTTATTACGTCGATAGGAAAAAAAATAGATGTATTTAGATTCTTATGTTGTCATTTATATTTTATTTATTTTATTTCGTCGAATTAGAATTATTAATAATGATTGTTTTTGAACGAAGAACCATTCCTGTTCTTGTTGATCTCATCACTTTTCTTTCTAATTGTGTTGATGTCGAATTATTTCGTTGACGTTTAATTTTTGATGCACGTTTATTATTGTTCTTGCTTGTTAATTGTGCATTATTCTTTGTTAAAGGCATTATAGTAGATGTTGATGATACTTTATCAATTAAGCTATTTTTCAATGAAAATACTGATGGTTTTATATTCATTTGAGTATTATCTTTATTTGTTTCAATAGATTTTGTCAAATTTTGAACGAGTGGTGCTATGCGAACTAAAAAATTCAATAATAAGATATGTTATATTATTGTTTTTATAGTACACGAATTAAAAGTGACTATTGAAAAGACGTTTTTAATATACGATCAGAGATCATATATAAATAATGCCTCGTTTTAATACATGAATTACTTCGCTATTGTATTTCTGAAATACTTCTTATGAAAATTCGAATCTGACTTATCCAAGAAGTTATCACATTGGAGTAGATTTAATGAATCTTACTTAGAGTCTTTGATTGACATCGAGGAAATTGTGTTTTGTGTTTTTTAGATTCATGTTTTCGATAATGTCGAATATTTTTTGGAACTTTTGTATTTAATGGTGAGCAGATATTTAATTTACCACAAGCACGATTTCGTTTTTTTATTTGTTTTGATTTTAAATTAGATCTTGAACGATGAAATTTTGTTTTCGATAATTTTTTGTTACGTTCCGTACTCAAACATGTTTTTGAAGATGCTTTTGCATGTACACATGGTGAAGATAGTGCATTTGTAGGTGTTTGAATCTTATCCTTGTTTGTTACTAAAATAAAATTTACATTTATTTCATGTATTAGTTATTGGATAACGGAAAAAAAAGACATATCGTGGTAAATCTTTTGATATTCAAACTTAGACAAATAGAAAATCTTTCTTGATCCTTGTAATTTAAAAAGATGAGAATTAAATTTTAATTTTTCTATTCACTTTTTATCATTTGTTGATTATTTGATTCTAAAACTGGATTAAGAATCGATATATTTGCTTGAGATTTAATTTTATTTGATATTATTCGAGTTTTTGAATTATCAATCAATCGAGAAATAGATGAAGTTTGATTTTTATTTGATTGAGATGAATGTTGATTACGAATAATTTTTGTTTTAGATTGAGGAATTGAACGAATTTTTCTATATCTTGAAGACAAAGATCGATTAGATAAACTTGTTGAATTAATTCGATTATTAGTCATATTAAATCTTCGACTATGCCGGGTCGATTGTAAAGATTTATTTTTTTTCATTTTCAACATTGATTTTTTCTTTGATGCAATACGTTCATTTAATAGTTTCTTCTTTTTATTTAAAAATAATTCTTGTTGTTTTTGATGATGTTTAAGAAATAATGTTTGACGATTTTTTGACTATGAGAAAAATAAAAACCTAACATAATTATACATGTTTTTATATCAATAATATAGTATTCTTTCAGTATAAAGATATTAAAATAACTCTTAGATTCAAGAAGATAATATTTTATAATTTACCACAGATGGAAATCGTCCAAGACGATTTTGATTGTTTTTTTTATAGAATCGTTTGATTTTGTTTGTGTTGTCAATCGATGATTTTTTCTTTGTCTCTTTCTTTTTTCTTATTTGATTTTTATTTTTCTTTGTTTTTGAATGTTGTTGATAAATTGATTTACTTTTGTCTATTTCATGTTGATGTGATGATAAAGAACTTTGTTTTTGATTTTTACTTGGTGTTATCTTGTTTGTTAATCGAATTTGATCACCTGTTTCATAATCTGATGTAATTACAGTTGGTATTAATCGATTATAATGGAAATCTAATGGTTGTTCATAGAAAAGTGGATCTTGAAAATCTGATGAATCGAAATTTTGATTTTCATCTCGTGATAATTTAAAATATGATGAACATGGTTTCTTTTCATCATTTTGTAAAACTTGTTGAACTGAACCATTTTCATTAATTACTGACTGACGATCATTTAGTAATGGTTTTTCAGTAGTCAAATCAATTGGAGATGATGAATGATAAATACTATCCATCATTATAAAATAAAATACGAAGATCAGATATAAAAGAAAAACAAAGCAAGAATAAACAAAAAATCAAAGAGAGATAATTAAATTGTATCAATGGAAAAAATTGCAAAGGCGCATTATTTTTAGTTTTTGTTATTAGTGCGGGTTTTTTTTTTCATCTATCTGTTTTGTCATAGAGTTTCAGTCGCGAATTTAGGATGGAAATAATTGAGGACTAAGTGTTAATTTTGTGCAGATTTCAATTTAAGAACAACATTACATGCGAAAAGTTATCATAGACTACAAAAGATGTTTAACTCCAGAAACAGAGAATTTTTTGATTCGCCAGTCGTGACGATGCTTTTTTTTTGAGAATTTAAAGCAAAAACGAGTTTACACTGACTTATATAAGTTAGAACAGGAGATTTTAGCCTATGATCGAGTGGTATCATCCTTCGAAAAAGCTTCCTTACTCTCTGAAAAATCATAGATCTGTCACTGATTTATTTATATTCGAGAAATGCATGTCTATAAAAGTCTAAGTGGTATGCAGTTAAAGAATGACAGTGAATGCCTCATCTACATTGAACCAGTTCTATATTATGACACAATAAAAAGGACTTATAATAATTTTGAATGCAATACTTTATTGACATAATTATCATTTGCGCGCAAAGAAATAATACTTAAATACATTGCTTCGATAACATTATCTGTTTCATGAATCATTTAATAGCTTTTTCAGTCGAATGTCATTCATTTTCTCTTAAGGTTTTCATTTTAATTATTTGCCTATACTCATTAGAAAGAAAATAATTTACGCATAAGTATAGATTCAGATATATATTGCATCGACATGAAAACAAAGCAATGCGAAATAATTTAATCACTATTTATTAGAAAAATTAGAATATCAAAATATACTTTTAAGAATTCTATTAACTATCAAAGCAAAACACATACGACAATTTTTTTTTGTCAGAAAAACGAATTGCAAACTCTTCAGTTGCATGACATTTTATACGTCACTGTTCAGTTCTAATGAATATGTGACACAGAAGTAACGATACATGCCGATTTCTGACAGTAAATAATATCTTCTTTGACAGAGTCAGAGTTTTTTTTTTTATATACTAACAATTATAACACACAACTTAAGGAATAACGATTAAATCTTCCGACTATACGATAAAAATTAACTCTCGAGAACATGATAAGAGAATATAATAACCCGTACCCGTAGATAACTATATTATGGTTAAGGAAATATTATTGAATAAGTGATAAAGCACCATCATATATACTTTAATGAATGATATTATGACAGAATTCTTATTTTGTTTCCAGTTCATCTAAACATCTAACAAAGCAATCAACATGTCTTATTCCTTTTCAAAACTGTTGTAGGATTGTTTTTTTAAAGTGATTTCAACGAAAATCTTGCGAAAATACGAGTACTTATAAGATTAAGAGCAGTGTTTGTGTTTGAAGAGATATTACATATTCAAAAAAAAAAAGATTTCAATAACCAATTAATTTAGAGATTGACATCGACTCATTTTATGCAAGTGTCATTGGAAAAAATATAAAAAGAAACACAAAAGTATGTAGATTTCATGGAGTTTTTAAATAAATATTTAGCTTTCATATTATAGTATTGTTCAAGAATGGTAGGTTTTGATGCAAGAAACAGAGACGCTGTCAATCCATTGTACATTTGTCGAGTGTGTGATTTAATTTTACAAGAACCTTGTCAGCTTTCTTGTGGTCATCGGCAGTGTAGAACTTGCATAGAAAATATTAATGAGTATATAAGAATAGATTATTAATTTCAATTTAACATTGTATTTCTTTGATCAAGGGACATAATCAAATGTGCAGAATGTCATGAAGAAACATCAAAAAATGAAGTCAGTTGTTGAAATTCTGTTCTATTTAGGAAATAATTCTTTTTTTTTTTTGAAAGATTACATCTGATCGAGGCTTCAACAATGATATGAAATCGTTATCAATTACATGTTCATTATGTTTATGGAATGGTTTATTCAAAGATTATGAGGTAAAATAAATATATTTCATGAAAATGCATATCACAATAATTAAATATTGATTGAAAAACGTTTTAATTTATGATTTATAATACAACTTTTCATTTATTTTTTATTCTATGATAAATTCATATTTCAGAAACATCTAAAAACAACTCATCCAAATCCAATATGTGAATTTTGCGGAGAAAAATTTGATTCAACGATTGGACTTGACGAACACAAACAAAAACTATGTAGTAAAAGTACTGTGCCTTGTGCACTTAAAGAATATGGTTGTTTGGATTCAGTAAGTTGAAATTATTCAAAGAAGCAATTTTCAAGCTTAAAAAGAACGCGTAAATTAGTATTTCTCAATGAAATAATATTTCGATTGATATTAAATAATCTTTCGATAGTTTATCTAAAACAAAGATTATTATGAATGAAGTCTATATTTTATTACGATAAAATATTACGCATTAAACTTTAAAAGTTACATTTATTCGTACAATTAGTAAACCGAAAGTTATTGTACAATTTCTTTAGGTCTGTCGAGCTCAATTGCAAGAGCATTATTTGAGTGATATTCATCAAAAAATAATAGTTAATTTTATACGTCGCTTAGTATCGAGAGAAAGAAATGAACAATATGAACGAGTATCAGGAATGGATGTTGATATCGAACGAGGTGCTTCTAGCTCAATAGCTTCAAATAATAATGATAATATAAATCCACAAATACAAGAAATCTATGAAAGAATAAATACTTTTACAAGTGGAATCCAAACAATACATGATGATACACAACGTCTTAGTAGTGAATCTATTCGATTACAAAGTTCAATTGAATCTGTCACACAAGAGTTTTCAAGGATAAAATTGAGTATTGAAGAACAAAGTTCTTTTTTAGGTACCGTTAAACCTAATCACGAAAGTTTTCAAGAAAATGTTGCAACATTGAAGCAAAAAATTGATGATATGCAATGTGTATCTTATGATGGAACATTAATATGGAAAATATCAAACGTTCATCAAAAAATGAGTAAGTTCCATTTGAACAAAAAACAAGTTTATATCATCGAAATAGACGGTTCAGTTTGTTCGTTGATAATGATGATAAATTTATCGATTAAAGGAAAAAGAAAATATACTTTAAAAACATGTTCTCATTGATTTCTTCATCTTTTAGTGGACGCTCAATCGGAACGACAAACATCAACAGATTCACCTTCATTTTATTCGTCATCTACTGGCTATAAAATGCGAGCTCGACTTTATCTTAATGGTAATGACAATGCTCGACGTACACATATATCATTGTTTTTTGTTCTTATGCGTGGCCCAAATGATGCAATACTAAAATTTCCATTCAACTATAAGGTCACCTTCTGTTTGTATGATCAAACTCCTCAACAACGACATATTGTAGATTCGTTTCGACCTGATATTAAATCAAACAGTTTTCAAAGACCACAATCAGAAATGAATATTGCTAGTGGTATTCCTAAATTCTTTCCATTGACGATGATTCAACAAGAAGGTAATCCATATGTTCGAGATGATGCTATGTTTATTAAAGTAATGGTTGAATTTGGTGACATGCCAAAACTGATATTATCGTATGCATTGAATCTTGATCCTGGGTTACCAGTACATATTCAACAATTAAGAATAAAACAAGAAACAGAACGAAGAGCACAACAACAATTGCAGGAAACATCTACATCATCTGCAAATCCTTCCATAATGGAATAATGAAACATCATTAATCCAACCAATATATGATATAACTCAATCATCGAATATGACAGATATTAATGATAGATCACAAGGTTCATCTAATAATTAGAACATTCAGGAGTTAGGACAATATCAAGTAGAAAAAAAACAAAACACTTGTGACTTGTCTAGGTTTTTTGCAATATAAGTTGTAATGGGTAATATATCTTTTGATTCTAGAACTTTCGAGATTCGAATTATGAGGCATCCGATACTAGTGCTCTTCATATTTAAGCCCCGCCCTCAGAAAAGTCAATTTTGGTCAAATTTATCGATTTTGTGATTTATAACTCATTGGATAGAGCAAAGTATCCACTCTTGAATGCACTATAGTTGATTGTGTTTATCATGAGATTTAAGGATATTACGTAGGTGTTTCTGAATCCCCATATTGAAAAAATAAGGTTTTTAAAAACTTATTTTTCTTTTTTCTCAAAATCAAGTTTTTCGACCATACCGTTTACGCGGGCAAGGATTTCTTAACAACGACTCAATATAGAAGTGATAATTTTTTCTTTATTTGTATAGCAGGCAGTTAGGGCTAGATCCTCACGAGCTCCGATTTTTAAATTTCTGTTTTACTAAAATAAAAAACTTAGATATTTCATTTTTATTAGCGCTTTGAATTTGAACATTTTTCGAAAAAGTATTTTTCAAAATCAAACAAAGAGAAATTTAAAAATCGGAGCGCGTGAGAATCTGGCCCTAAGGGCACTCTACAAGTTAAATATCACCCCGACATGATTAGCCAATATTCTTATATCGAAAACCCTGCCCGCGTGGAGGGTACTTTTGACCAATAAATTGACTGTAACTCATTCGTTTCTCAGAGATTTGGGAAGATATTTTAATCACGGTCTCCCCTAGCCAAGACTAACATTCTCTGAAATTTTCGTTGAAATCGAATGAGAAATGACAAAGTTGGTTTCTGAGGGGGGGGGGGGGGGCCTTAATATTTTTATTAAATAGGTGATGATTTTTTTTTTTGCAGATTGTTTTTTCCAACCTTAACCAAATGATTAGTTAAACTCATAGTTGACTAATATCGTTTCTAATAATGGATATGTTTGTATTGTTAGTTATTAAGGCTAGATATATTTAGATCAAAATAAAGCTTTCATAATGAAGCTAAAATATTCAAAATATAGGGTGTTATTATGGTGCATCCAGCTGTGCACGGCAATAATAACCGATATTCTGTTCAGCACAGAATTAGTATTACAGACAAGATTTGATATCCACAATACTGAATATTATAATTTATGTAATTTGTTATCAATGACTCAAGTAGAATAACCATGTTGATCTTTTATAATAGTCTATAACACTGTAAGATGTGAAACTGATAATCAAAGATTATATTTGTTTTCCAATACCTATATACGAAAAATATTTTGTTTATTCTATAAATTCAATTCGAAATTCTTACCAATTGATATGCTTTGCGTTTCTGAAGTTCCAAATAAAAAGTTTTTATTGATTCAAGAAATTGGAAAGTTCTAGACTCAAATGATCATTTTCCAAAATTACTTTTATTGTTAGTTCACTTTTTTTGTTAAATCATTGTCTCATTTTTATTGTTTTTTCAAATTGTATTTCAAAAACGGTGGATAATATCTTTAAAAATTATTCCGTTTAAAATTTAGTTGAAACAATAGAAGATTTCACTGTTTTGTTGTACAAGAAAGCAATCTATAGTTGTTTTTGATCGTATTTCAACAACATCAGTACACGAATGAAAGAAATTGATGAAACGGAAAATACTTACATTCCTTTACTTCTAGCACTAAGGAATGAAACACAACATATTATTAGTGAGTCAATTAGATTCAAATGTCCAACTGAATTTTTACAATAAGACAGTATATCAGTCCAATGATTTTAAAATGAATCAGTAGCTGTTTCAATTTCGTGCTGCTTTAATCAAGAAAGTCTACAACAATATGTGGATTATTTGTAATACATATCTTATGATGGAACTTGAATATAAAAAATAACAAGTTTTTGTTTAGAAACAATGAGTAAGTTTAGTTTAAAAGACACTATATTATGATTGAAATAGACGGTTTAGTCTGTTCTTTGATAATCATTGTGAATTTTATTAAGAAAAACTGGCAAAGCTTTCTTAACGCTTTTCAGATTCAAATACTTGCAAACATTTATTGAACCCCTTTGCCGTATTGTTAACGCATAAAACATCATCAAGATAGAGCCACTCTGTAGGGCAAAAGTTTTCTGTACTCATGATACTTTTTGAACAAACTTCTTTTTTTTCGTGAAAATTGTTTCTTGAATTTGCCAAATGCTAGTTTTTAGTTGGAAATAAAGTATGAAAGTTATTATTGCTTGAAATACTGTGTAATGATTTGATTTACTTAGTCACCATGAGGTATGCGATAATTGAAAATCATCGCTCGTTAAAATCAAATCGGAGTACGATGGCCTCTCTTCGCACAAATATACTGTGGTCTTATGCCTCACGCAATAAATATGAGGCTCTGGGTGTGAATATGGATGAAAAGAATTACTTTAAGGTATACAGCAAATTCGAACGTTCGGGTTCGATCTCAGACTTCGGCTCTAGATTCTTGTTAGTTTGAGAATAGGTCTGATGTTTTAACAGCGAATCAAAACTTAATTCTCAAGTACCACACTTTTAAGTTTTAACTTTGAGGATTTGTATATGAATCGTTTTCCTGTTCTATACCGGCACACTATAGTCACATCCACCTACAGCCAGACCCACATTCATGCTCACACCCCTCAACATTATTGAACAAGTAGAAAAGTGATATTTATTTTGGGCAAGTCTCAAAAGTTGCATTAGCTAGAAAAGTTGGGTTTTTCTCATAACATACACTAGTGTCTTTAGTAAACTTGTAGAAATTCGCAGGTTACTCCACATTGTGTGGAAAGTTTTTATTGAGGACACAATCATAAGACCCCCTTTTATTTCATTCTCCTAAAATGATTCAACTACTTGTTTCCTATTGATCGCTATGATTACATTCTTTTATAAAATTTTCTGCATGATACCTCATTCGAAAAAGAAAATTGTTCTCTTGATGATGAGCTAGATTTTGTTGCGTTGATGTGTGAAAAAGTTTTGAAGACAAGTGTTTTAGTTGCTACTCCAGATCTTTTCGTATAATAAGCTGCAGAAAGGTGATTATTTTTGACTAATATTCAGTAAACTTCAACTTATTAAACGCCATTCGAAAGACTATCAAAAGCTGCATTCAAAGTACTGTTTCAATGAATACTAAGAGACGCAAAATTGGCTTGTAAAAGTTTTGAAAAATGCGTAGACTTGCACGAAATCATTTTCTATAGAGAAATATAATACATCAGATCAAAACTATTTTGATTCTGATCAAAGAAAAGCATGCTTTTACAAAAATCCTCATTAAAATGCATGTTCTATTGACTTACTTGAAATGAAATAAGACTTCCTATTATGACCATCCTAAATATTAAAATATAAGGCAAAAAAAAATAATATATGTGTTTGTTTTCATTTGTAATCAAAGTCGAGATTATTAATCTACTTGCTTCAATGAAAACTACACATTTTTCTCCTGCCGTAAAATCTCATATTACATACTTCAGATAAAAAGTCGACAACTTTTCTTTTATAGTTACTCTAAAATCATATTTCTCATGCTTTAATCAATGAATCGATGTGAATGAGTATTGAAAATTGTTCGTATCTTCAAAATAACTGTTTTTTTCAAAATAAATCTCATATGCAACAGACGAAAACTTTTATCTCAAGATAAAATTTATATGAGTGTCATTTTTTGCAAAAGTAATCATTTATGAATCTATTTCAAAAAAAAGATTAATTTATTCTTTCTCTCGATAAATGTAATAGTACATGCATATTAATTTGTTTATATAAATCTGAAAATAGTAAATTTAATTAATTAATCAATCTTATTATTTTGATTAAAAACATAAAGAGAAATGAAATAAGCGATTTTAACTGTATCATGTAAAATAATCAAATATTTTTCATTAGTTAGAAACTTTTCTGCTATGTTATCTATTTTCAGAATAGCAAACCTACTGTCGAAACATGCTTTTATTTGGTAAATCAAATCGATTTAACTTTACAACAGTGCATATAAAATAAAACTTTTAGATGATGTTTGCATTATTCTATTACTTTTGTGTAGAAAATTTCTATAGACCTCAAATACGTGCGACGATGAAAAGAAAGTAAACTAACGGGTGCGGCAGAATAAATTGCCGACTTTTGACATACTGTTTTCTCAACTTACACGTGATGAGGAAGGTTCGTTTTGATGTTAAAAGATAGAGAATTTTGTGTAGATTTTATTGACATGTTCCTTGCAGAATGAGCATTTGTCCTTCCCTTGTATCATTAATAGTACTAGATGCCACAAGAACACTAACTGCTCAACTGCTAAATGAGACACTTGTGAACAAGAATTTTTGCCCAGTTAATTGCAGCTCAAAAAATGTATCTTCATAGTAAGAGATGTAGAATTTTTTGATGTTTCTCTTGCTTTTATAAGCTTAGTTCTTTCGGCTTCAAAAACCGCAAAACATCAATAAAACAACGTCGGCCAATGGAATCGTACTTTTCCTCGTTAATTTTCTCGAAACTTCGATTTAGAAAAACTATTCTTTTTTTATCAAAAGATGCAGAAATTCAAGCTGTACAAAATGCTTCTCATTATAAGGGCTGAATAGCTTCTCTAATCTAGTGCCGAAGCTAAGATATTTGCATGAACATAAAAAGATGCCTAAAAGAGGCGACTGGGCATTTTTTGCGAGTGGTTTTTAAAACTACAAAGCTTAATCCCAGAACTTGGTATTGGACCTAAAAAACAGATGTGGGTCTGTACCTTTTTTATACTGCATTTTGATAGCTTATGTTAAATAATTTAACAAATAAAAATGACATTTTATTCCATTAAACGCTGAGCAGTTGATGTTTTTGTGGTGTCTAGTACTCTTAGTGATACAAAGAAAAGATAAATGTTCATTTTGTGAAGAATATCTTAATAAAATCTACACAAAATTCTCTATCTTTTAACATCAAAACGAAACTTCCTCATCAAGTTTAAGTTGAGAAAACAGCATGTCAAAAGTCGGCAATTTATTCTGTCGCACCCGTTATTTCTAATTCGGTAACTTTTTTTGGGTTTAGGAAGTCTAAAAATGATTCATTAACATGATCAGTTTTCATTTGTATGTATCTCCTTTTTTGTACCTGACGAAAGCGTGACATTTATATTCTTTTCTACTGCGCAGAAAAAATTATTTCTTTTTCTCTGTCAGGATTTTTTTTTCCGTTTCTGTTACATTCAAGAAACAATAAGTTGGTAATTTCCAACCGACGTTATATATATACAAGCAACAGGTATTTTAATTTTCCATTACGGTAAGCTTTTTTTGAAACGTTGAAAATGTTGAGAATCATTTTTGATATTAGTTTTTCACAATAAAGTATAAATGATATACAAATGAATAATCATTCATTGAGTTTTTTTTGAGTGATGCTAAAGTCTTTTGAATGAGAAATAACGCAAGATGCTATATTCAGAGATTCCTGATCCAATAAGCACTTGTAGACGAGTGTTATTACTGTAGAGAATTGTCACATCCTCAGTTATATGTATAGATAGTTTTGTGCAGATTTTTTTTATAAATCATTTCTCAAACGAACATGATTTTCATATGTCGAAATCTAAATAAAGTGTAGTTCGATAAAGGATTAAGTCAATAAAACATATAAGCGCACTCTTTTTAAAACAACTTTAAACTATAAATATTTCATTCATCGTCTAGTCGATGTATGTTAACACATTTTTATTTTGTCATGTTATTTTTTTATATAGATCATTTGAATTATTACAATCAACACAAATGTTGATCTATCTTTGAAATAACACTCGCTGAACAGTGACTGTTGATCAATTAAGTCGTGAGTAAATGATTAAATATATTTTATATTTGTATCCAAGTAATCATAAAACGCATTTTAGACTCGTCTAACAGCATTTTTGTTGCAAATGACGATGTTCAAAGGTGACTCACATTGAAATAAAGTTCAATGATGTAAAAATGCACTCATTGAAGTTTTTTTCAAATGCGTTTTACATCGTCTCTATATTCGAACAAGTTTTCGAAATAAGAGGCATTCATACAAGTTCAGATTAGCTATGATATGTGATTGAAGGCGAATGCTTTCGCTTTTTATATCTGACTCTACTTATACGTTTTAAGATTGTTAAGTTGAATGTGACAGTACACTTTCCATCAAAAATATGTAATCACATACACTTGTTATATATATTCTTTGCTACTTTTGACGTTGAATTACCCTTATGTATGCAGTTTGTCATTCCTCATTACATCATTAACATGCATTAAAGCTTGTTTCTCGCTTTAAATTCATTTGTTCTCATCACTGCTTCAGATTATTTCATCGGTGTAAATACAAATAGGACCTTAGTAGCAAATCCACCATGTGCTTTTCTTCACAAACTGTATTAAAATTTTGTTATACATAAGTTATTTAGAAAGGAATGGTCAAACTTTATTGTATTCGTGATCTTAATGATTTCTTTCAATAATGAATAATTTTAACATGTAGTTTACTAGTGTCTGTATAAAACATATGGGAACAAGTGTATTTATATGAGGAAACGGTTTAGCATGTATGTCGATCTTTCATTTTAATAAAGATGTAGTTAACCTGTAAGATATAAATATGCGAACGCGTATATGGCTTTAACATGTACAGAACATTCATTCATCAACAATATTAAAATCATATAATTTTAGTCCATATCATCACGATATTTTTCATAAAGCAATTCTATCTTTGTGCAGAATATGCGTTAGATGCAGCACTTTAACTTCAACATTAAATTCAAATTTGAAGTTAAAATAAGGATGTTCTCTTTAGTTTTTCATCCTTTCATTATATAAAAGTGTTTAAACTAAATAAAAAAAACGGAAATATCCAAGCGAAACTGTGCTAACAATTGCTATGGACAAAACACCAACTTTTCAATTTACTTACTCTAATTTACATTATTTTGGTTTAAAATTAAGTTTTATAGAATTCAAATGAGACTAAAACACGGTTGAGAATTATAATCTGATAAAAAATTATCAAAATTAAATTGAGCTACTTAACTTGAACTTTGATTGTAAATTAAACTAATTGCATTTCAAATTTCAAATTAAAGCTAAAGTACTAGTTGTTGTGAATAACTAGTGTAGATGAAACCTTTTGAAAATGTTCTACGTTCTTTATCAATGCTAGTGCATATGAGACGTGAGGGAGTAATATACATTGTAATGAGTCACAAACATACTTATCTTACAATAAGTTGCTGATCTCACCAACCATTTCTTTTCTTCTCTGGCAACCATAATGCTTCATCACATTTATGTTACTTAGCGACTATAATTTGTATTTCATCAAACTTAAATATGCTATTATTTATTCTTCATTTTTTTCCTGAAAACTAAATACATTGACGTAATTTTTTTGTTAACCTATCAAAGGAACTATTAACTTCTCAATGTTAAAAAAAACGTGACAGGCTGAAATTAGAGTTGCTATTATGAGAAAACTTCAAGAACTATTGCTTAACTTATATACTAAGCACATCGATTTTTCGCCGGTTGCGTCAACAATTTCAACTGATCGATCCGGCTGAAAAAAACCCCACCATTTCCAAGGACAGCATGGGTAGTTAGTGTATTTCTGACTACTTTAATAATAATGTACCGTTTTCATTCTCATGACATAAAATTACAAATAATGTTTTTGTATAATAAATATATTGAATCATATTCTATTACTTAATATCATACAGATAAAATCGTTTTAAATTTTGTGTAACTCATATATATATTTGAAAAAAATAGTAAGTTTTAAGGTTCAAGTTTTTGTGGCTTCCCTTCTTCTTCTTACCCTATTACAGACATTTAGTAACGGAAGTCCCTTACAGACACATACACACTTCGCATTACAGACCATAGCAACGCCATCAAACAAAAAAGAAAAAATTTCTGTTCGAAGTACAAAAATAAAAGAAGACAGCATTTGCTGATAATCGATTATCATTAGAAAAAATCTATCGACTTTTAGGGAATTAAAATATTGTATTTTATCATTGGTATCATGAAACTAAAGAAGATATGTGAGTTCCACATTTCAGCTTCAAGGCAGCTGTGCTAACAAGCTTTTTTATTTATTCTTAAAATTCTGAGAAACACCCTTTTCTTCGAGTCCCGAATCTCGTTTGTCGCATCCTGTTTTATTTTCAAAATGTTCAGATCCTGGATGTCTCATCGGACAGAACAAACGGAATTTTTCGAGATTCGAGACTGTTCTTCGGAACTCGATTTAGCCTCATTTCTTATTTTGCCTCATATTTTTATTTTACAATTTTGATTCAAAATAAATAGTAATTTTTTGCTATATGAACAGTGTACAATATAGCAATGAATATTGATAGTATTAAAATGTAGTTACATATATCTATCTATGAAAAAACTTATTTTTCAATAAAAAAATATCAGATACGTAGTTCTGATTATATGACTATACGTCGCATTCACATTTACTTCGTTTATAGTTACCTGTGATAGAAACTGATGTCGAACGTCTACGTAATCAGATGAGTTGTCCAACGTAAGGAGACGATTGTACTTTTGTTTTGTTATGCGTTGCTATGTTGATTTTTTTTTCTCTAAGAAAAGCAAAATTAAGATGGAATGAGACACGATGAAGAGTATTCACTTTTACAAAAAAAAACATTTCGAAAGTAAAGCACACGATAAATGTCACGAACTTTGCAATCTGGATGAAGGCAGTCATGCACATTAGTATTCAATTTTTTTCAATTTTGTTTCAAAGGTCTAATAGGTCTTTTGATATTCAACTTTAAACAAAAAGAAAATCTTTCTTGATCGCTTTAGTTCAAAGACTGAAAATTAAAATTTAATTTTTTTGCACTTATTTTTCATCATTGGCTGACTATATGAGTCTACAATAGGATCGAGAGTCGATACATCTGTTTCATATTTTATTGTATTTGAGTTTTTGGATTATCAACTAATCGAGAAATAGATAATGTACAATTTTCATTTAATTTAGATGAATGTTAATTACAAGTTAGTTTTGTTTTGGGTTGAGGATTTGAACGAATTTTTTCTAAATCCTGACGTGATAGATCGATAAGATAAAATGGTTCAATTAATTCGAATATTAGTCATATTAAATCTTCAACTATGTTGAATCGATCTTAAAGATTTAATTTTTTTTATTATTTTCAACATTGATTCTTTCTTCAATCTAAAACATTCTCTTCATTGTTTCTTCTTTTCATTTACAAATAGTTCCTGTTGTTTACGAGAGTGTTTAAGAAATCATTCTAGACAAATTTTTTAACTTTGGAAAGTGACAGTCTACTTAATATATATTTTTATATTAATGTAATATATTTGCTTTGAATATAAAGAAATTATTCATATTCTTAGATTCTATAGAATAGCATCGTATTATTCACGACATGTTAAAATCTTTCAAGACAATTTCGATTGATTTTCTTATTTTCATCTTTTCTTTTCTTTGCGTTATCGGTCGATGCTTTATTCTTTTTCTCTTTCATTTCAAATGATGTCGATGAATTGATTTACTTTTCCCTATTCGTCATTATAAAACCAAATTTAAAGATGAAATAAAAGACAAAAAAAGCGAGTAATACAATTTAAGAAGAGAAAATAACATTTTATTAATAGAAAAATTTTGAACTTGCAGTATTTTAGTTTTCATTATTAGTGTGGGATTTCTTTTCTTATTTATTTCTTTGACAGATGAATTCCGTCATGAACTTAAGATGCATGTGTCAAGCAGACGTATAGAATATAATCGCGTGCACCTACATAGTGGAAAGAAGAGTCTTGATGTTGGGGAACTTCCATCTTAGAAACAACACTTTACGTGGATGCAGAGGTGGGGCAAGAGAGGATTCACAAACACGCCCATAGTCATGATGTAATTGTGTTCTTCGAATTCGTATGCTCACTAAAAAAGGCCTTAATTTAAGTTCATACATAAGTATAAATTAAAGCATACATATATTACATCGAAAGAAGCATATAGTAAAGCTGAGCTATGTAATCGTTATTTACTTGAATAAGTCAGAATGTCAAATATACATTTTAAGAATTTTATTCAGTATCAAAAAGACATACGACTGTTTTTTTCGCTGAAAACACATTGACAACTCTTCACTTGCGCGACATTTTATAAGTATCTTTGCAGTTCTGATCAATATATTACACTGAAAAGTGGCGATAGATATCGATTTTCGATACTAAGTAATACCTTCTCTCACAGAATCATAATTATTTCTATGTATAAGCCATCAATACACAACTGAAAGATGAAGACAAGGGTTTGATAATCGACAAAATCGCTCCTCTCTCGAAGTCGAGTTTTCTGTTCACTAAATAGTCCATTTAGATCACAGACGTTGTCAATCGTTCGAATAAGTCACCAAATGAAAAGTTTTTCTTCTAGTTTTAGCTCTTTTAATTATTACTTCTGTAACAAATGACAGCTAATTGTTGCCCGCTAGAGAACGACATACAGGAGTGTGACAAGATATTCGTCTTTCTGATTTTTTCTTTAGGTGACACCTTTCACTCGTATTTATAGGATGATCGTATCTATGAAAGGATTTCCTAGTTATGATATTATGACAGCAGTGGTTCACTTTGAATTATATACTTTTCGATAGGTCGATTGAAGGTCTACAA
>CAJNOP010000026.1:790418-801166 GCA_905250075.1 Rotaria sp. Silwood1
GTCTATCATTGTAGTTGTTCGAGGACTATCAGTATCCATTTGATTAGATGTCATTTGAGTATCTCTTAACTGTAATTTCATTTGTTGAATAACATTTACTATTGAATCTTGATGTTGTTTACTTTGATAATGATTTGTTAATTCACAACGAAGAATCTAAACAAGATAAGATATAGATTATATTCAAAATCTTTTTTCTTATAGAAGATATAAACTTGTTGATTGCAACCAAAATGTTTTAATAAGCATTCAATAGTAATCTTTCGACATAGAAATGTTTTATGCTGATTGAGTTGATTAACTGAAATGAATTGTTCATCACAATAGTTACACTTTGGATTGAGATGAGACTGATCAAGATGTTCCTTTGAAAGATACAAATAGAAAATGCAAGAATGACATGCTATTGATTAATATTACTTGATAGTTTTTTAAGATATCAGTCCAATTACAATGTGAACATATGATAGGTAAAGATTGCATATCATTTTTGAAACCTCGATCAAGTATTATCTAAACAAGATCCGTATTAGATACATGATTAAATCGGAAAAATGATATTTTACTTGATCTCGTGAAGTTTCTATGTGACATTGAGGACATTTGATTACAGTTCTTTGAATGATAATAATTTGATGAAAATAGTTTTCACTAATAATGAGACTTACTGATTCAGGGTAGCGAAGCAAGATTGACAGAAGCGATGTCCACATGTATTCAGTTGAACTGGATCACATAATATAAATGAACAAATGCTACAAATAAATTTTGGATTAAAAGTATTCCTATTCTGAGCGTCCATTGCAGTTAATACCTATTACATATAAATCTGAAATAGATTCGTATTCTCCTTTGATCTGATAGAAAGATGAATAAGATATTATGTAAAAATATAGTAGAAATACTAAAGAAATTTACTGAAATTTTGTCATATGTACAATGAAAATGCCGAAATCCATGAGAAAAATAGATGGTTCAAGAAATTGAAAAGGAGTTTTGTCAATAAGATGTGAGTATGAGTGACGGAATTCTGCTCATTCACACACTAGTGGAGAAAAAAAATCATATTCTGATTAAGTATCAAAGTTAATAAATCATGCAAAGAAATCTTTCAAGTGTGTCATATTGATATTTATTTAAAGAGTCACATCATTTAAAATTTTTTTAAATGATGTATGCTAACTTCAGTTGATATGTGAGTACCTACTTTGCCTCATTCATGTGTTGTGAATGAGATGTAATTACATCCAATCACTTCAGAAGCTCTATGAAAATAAACATCATTTTTATTGGTAATAACTAAGAGTTTCAAGAATCATTCGTTTGGAACTAACCAAGAAGAAAATGGAAGAATAACAATCAGTGATTGGAAATTTCATCCAGAATCAAAATGAAATGGGTAAATATTTTTCATTATGATTGATTTGAACTGTTATTATTGCTGTAAACCAATATTCAAAAATAAGTCACAACAATAATAGGAGTCAATTTTTTTCGTTCACTCTTTATTATTTATTATCACATCATATTTTGTAAGTTGAACGTGACAAAACTGAAGTAACGTCCGAAGTATAAAGTTTTTGAACAAAATTCGTTTAATTTTAGAACATTTGATTACCTTGTTTTGACTTTTTAATGATCGTAATATAGTTTTTGAAAGTGACAATTTTGCAAAAAAGACTCCTACCATATCTCAAGGGAATCAAGACATTCAATAACATGAACATTATCCTGTATCAATTTTCTATGCTGTTAGAAATAGCGACAAAAAAAACTTCAAAACGACAAAGACGTTCCTCTTCTGATCTTCCTATCTACTTTGTATTTTAATATTCTAGCGATCGAAAATCCAATCTAAATAAAAACTTATGTTTACAACTACTTTAAACTCAAGGAAAATTTCCTAGAAGAAAAAATGTTTCAAATGTTTTCACAAGAATTAAGCAATTCAAATAAATTATTTTGTAAAACAAGCTCATAAAAAATGGAAGGCTAGTGGTTACCGTGTTCGCGAATAAAAATCATTGTTATTGTATTTTTTATTTATTCGATCGAACATCATCATAGGTATATATCACTCGTTCGAATGAATATATCTAATGTATAGTCATCGATTATTCATTATTCACTTTGATCACATGTTATGTCTTATAATATATAAAGAAACTATTACAATTGAAATAGTGAAAAACCGATAAAAGTATGAAAAAACAAAAGGAAGAACACCTAAAACAACGAACAATATTTCTAAAAAAAACACTTTCTACTATCAAATATTTCTATTTTCTAAAGTCTTTTTACGAAAACATTCATAGATGTCTGACGAATACAATAACTCATCTATGCTGAGACAAGACATAAAGTGTTCATCTGCAAGTATAAAAGTAATCATTTGTGAACAATTTTATATGTAAATCCATGAACAAAATATTGGTAGTCATCTCGATTGGTAATGAACATAGGGTGTAGATGTAAGTTTAATTTCTTTCTTCAACCACACGAACACTTCACACTGAAATTTGTTTTCATCAAACATTGTTTGCAGAAATTTCTACATAGTGTTCCTTTTTGCTAAGTGTTTCTTATCGAAATTAACTAGAAATTGGTACCCTAGGAACTTCTGCATTAGTCCTAGGAATTTTCTTGTAGTTTAGAAGTAATCACAGGAATTTCTTAGAGGTTTATGTCCACTGTCTTGATAACTCTATAAAGTTTCCGAAAAACTAAAATATTTTCGAATAGATAATTCCGATTGTTTTAAAGGACATTATGATAATCGACAAACTTTTCTTGATAAGTTTTTTTGTGGAAGCAGTTTCTGAAATTCGATCATTAATAAATGAATTTTACGTTTATAGAACTCTTAACTCTGTTGAACTTTTTCACTTTGCTTCCTCCATTCTAACTCTATAACCGTTATTGAACTTTTTTCTAATCAAAATAGAAACTTTATTAAAACATTTCAACATCAATCATATAAAGTGATTCAACAGTGTTTTGTGTTAATTTGGTATATGGATTCACTGTTTAACAGAAGTTAGTTCTCATCGTAATTGTTTTGTCTTGTTCAAGAGTAGTCGCTGATTATTTTGATAATTCGTTCGATGATGGCAATTTTTTAATGACTTCCCATAAAATAGATACGAATTATCAATATAATAAATTATAATGTCGTTCGAACTTGAAACAAGCCAATTTTTCATAGTTCAGCTGGACGTTGGTTAACATCGTTTTAGACCACTCAGCCGACTCCATATAGACCCCAAAGATATTTCATTCACGAAGCCCATTTCTCAAACGAATTCCAGGATCACTTTAGTCATTATCTGTGTTCTTGAGAGCGAATCATCAGCGCTATCATGTGTTTCATTAAATCATATTGTCAAAAATTGAAATAGAAGCAATATGATTGTTTAGTCAAACGAAAGACGTTGGAAATTATTTGAGCACAGTAATGATCATTACGCATTATTCGATGTTCTTTGGCACTGACGTTTTTCAAAGTAGATATATGGGAAGTGTACAATATTTTAAAAAAATTGTGGGTATCTTAAGTTTGAAAGTTCAGTCCATGCTTCAGGGATAACTTGACTTTCACTTACAACTAATGCAGTGACAGTAGTGCCTATATTTTCGACAATGATAAGTAATCTCCACGTCATTCTTAGAGGATGGGATCAATGTCCAAACTACAGATGTCCAATTATTTTTCGTTTCGTACACTAACTATTTTGAGGCGTGTAATACTTTACAGGATGATCGAAATCAAAAACAAATTTTCACACAGAAAAAACGTGCAATACCCACAGGATTGCTTCTTTTTTTCCTAAAACTGGGAACGCTTTCTATGGACACGTCTGTTAATTAAAGCTGAAAAAAATGAATAAACTGTAATTTGCAGATTTCACCATCGACAACAGGTTTGATCGACAAGTTTCTTTTGCTAAACACATCATATTACGACAAGCAAAAAGTTTGGCAAAAAAAGGATAGAAACACTAGACCATGCCAGCTGAAGAGAAAAGCTTACGTATTCTGCCCAGCAACTCGTGTGTATTGATCCGACTGACTCATTTCAATTACTGATTATTCGAAATTTTTGCGTTAAAAACAATAAAACCAATGATTGAATATAGACATCATATTGCATTATTTTTTTTTAAAATTATGTAAAGAAAAAAAAGATGTGTCAAAGCAAAACTTTGTGTTACAACTAAAAAGCAATAAGAAGCAGAGTGGAAGAGAATAATAGTCGAAAAATGGTCATCGATGAAATTCAGTTAATTTGTGATGTTTTGTAGTGTAGAATAGCGATTTAATACAGTTGACTATTTTCAGATATTAAATGACTAAAAAGAAACGAAACGAATGTTTCGATTGAAGACTAATAGAAATTGCTCAACAATTTTTTGTAGAACAGATAACAGCAATACAACTGAAAAAATCTAAGTCTTCAATATGGAACTTTTTGACTTAATACAAATGATATATACAAAATTTTCAACATTCTTGATGCACGACCAACTGTTGTTGAGACGATGAAATATTTCATTGTAAAATATACACTGACAATCTTATCGAAAGGAAAGAAAAATTGAATATTAATGATCAAGAAATTAATAATTCGTAAAAAAAAAGAACGATTGTGTCTATGCTGAAGTTTGATAGTTTTCCTTTTAAAAATCTTTAATAATTTGATTACTGAAAAGAGTTTTTTTTTAATTTTTATTTGCATCGTAAAAAATAACGCTTCATTTGGATTTAGTTGTTTGAAAACGAGAAAAAGTTAGAAAGTAGACCTTATGGTATTGTTTAATACGAGAGTTCAATCAATTTGTATCAATACACTTCTAAAGAACACTCACAACTTATAGTTTAGTTATCTTGAAATATGAAAAAAAATCTATAAAAGTTGATCTTGTTGCTAGGCTCTATGTCAACAAACGAAATTTCGTACTAAAGATCGAAAAAGAGATCGTGTCGATACAACTACATATTTTCATTCTTGACACCATCGCAAGACACAGTATGAGTTTTCAACGCGTAGGTTAAGAAAAAAGAACGAAAGAAAAACACCCCCTGTCGGTCTGTGTCAATACTGTGCTTCGCATCGTATGACAAAATCTTGAAAAATATATACACTTACTTTTTATGATGCAACTTGGTCAGATGCTGGAAAAGGTCGCGATCAGTATTAATAAGGAATACAACAAAATGTACAGTTATTGTCATCAGTAGGCTCTTTTATATACGTTTAAGATCATTCATTTTTTCCCTTCACTGGCACAAGTGTAATTTTCCATGTTTATTTGTTATTCATCATTTTCGCAATTTTTGTTTATAATTGTGTTGTCATTGGAAAAAAGTTTTTTTATTCTTATTCATACAGATGTTTCCCATGATTTCTTTTATGATTGCAGGAATGTGTTGTGTTTCAATATGTCATTTTTTAAATGTGAATAAAGATCAATGCTGGCAGAAAAAAACACGATAATAACGATTCTATTCAAATAAAATTTCGAATATGAAAGGCAACAACAGTTTAAACATAACTATTGGTCAAACTTGCCAATTCTACTGAAATTATTCTACGGAAGTCGACCATATCTATGATAAAGTAAGTTCAAATATGCTACAGCATATTCATCAAAAAATATTTCTATAAACAAATGATAGTCGTGACGGCACTGTTCGTTATTTCTGTTTTGAGTTAAAAAGAATTGACGTCAGAAAAGCAACAAGTTGCAATACATATGTAAAAATTCATGTCTTTCGGTCCTCAATGAAGCCAATAAATCAAACAGTTAGTGAATCATTAAAAAACAACAAAATCAACATTCTCTGCTCTACGAAACAGAAGAAAAATCTATAAAAGCTTTCCACCCACATTTTCTCGTTCTGTTTCGAAACTCTGAAACTTTCGAAAGATTATCAAGTTTATTCTTACATTAAAAATTCAATTTTAATTTATGATCATTATTCTGACAAAGACAATATATGAATGTTTATCAATTCATAAATTAACATTCAATAATCATTAAAAAAAAAGTAAAAATATTTGATAAGATATGATTTTCATCCAATCGAGTCAGTTTGACAAATGAATAAAATGAATCAGAATACATTCTATTTTGGACAAAGTATGTGTCGTTTTCTGAATGTGATTTCTTAGAAAAAATCTTGCTTCGGATAATTTCTGTACTTTTATTGTTTTCTAAGTTTGATTGAAAAACAATACCAAAAAATAGTTTAGTGGGTTAATGAAGATAATATCTTTGTAGTAAAAGTATCATTTAATACTCCATCGAGAGTAAAGAAATTGCCAAATAACTTTTCACAATACTCAGCAGTCAACATTTTAGTTTGTTGTAACGAATTGATTTTCATAAAGGTTTTAAAATCAAGTTGACAAAAAGAAACAATTGATCTTGTCAATTGTATCTCGTCGAAAATAATTAGTGTGGCAATAATTTTTACTTCTGTGTTAGTAGTATATTCTAATAAATACTATACATGTCCTCTTGATTGCGAACATTTTTTCTTAATGAGAGAGAAAAAAAGTCCGCATTACAGAAACAAACGAAAATAGATATAGTAAGATGATCAATGTAAATAGTTCGATTTAAGAAAAAATTAATCCAGTATTTTGTAATAATATTGAAGGAATTAGTAATTTAAACCAAATTGTTTTCAAATTAACAAATTATAATATTTATGCAGCTATTGAAAATGCCTTATGTCTTCTCTTATTCAGGAATTAATTTGATTTTATCGGAATTCAACCAAAAATTAACCATCAGGTAGAAGAATACTATGATCAACCAAATTCTCACGGTCAACCACATCGAAATATTTTGACCTCGATATGATATATTGAGGAGTTAGAAAAATCAACAATGGCTCAAGCTGCACAAGAACAATCTCAATAATGTTCGAAAAATGACAGACGAGTCAGGTTAGTACCCAATAAAAACATATTGAATTCAAACAAGAAATAATAGTTAGATGGTCTTTTGAGTTTTAATAGTTATCAAAAGAAAAATTAAGTCTGGTTTGGGGTTATCGATTTATGAAGGTATTCAAAACAACTGTCAAGGGTAATCTTGATGTCCTGATTCTAAAATGCACATTTTCCCTTAAGAGGTCACAAAAAAGTATCCGTAATCTGGATGTAGCCACTTCCGGGTGTGAATGTGAAAAAGAAAATAATCACATCCCACACCTTTATTGTAAGATTGAATATGTATTTGGTAGCTTCCTTGAAAATAACTGAAGAAAAGTCGAAACCATCCAAAAAATTGAATCAATAATGAACTTTATTAATTATGTGTTAAGCTCATTATTTTTACTGTTGTCAGAGTATGGTTTTGATCCATATTGTAGTGTATTTCAATTTCTGCAAATAAGGAGAGAGTTTTTTAGTCAATGTGCATAAGGATTTCAGTATTATATTGAATTTGGCACTGACCGATTATATTTATAATTTTTACATCAATTGTGAATATGAAAGGATTATTGCATTTATATTTGTATCTTGACACATAAATAATTCGCTTGTTTTTCTTTATAGATAATAACAATCGAAAAATTTCGATAATTCTGCCATGAAAAGATACTTTGCACACCGATAGAGAAATCGTGTATGCTTTTGATGAGTTCTAATTATGATTAGTAAAAGTGATTTTTGTTCATTAAAAGTCATTGCATGGGTGTGGGTATGGGTGAGCCTTCTCTCCAACAACACCCACATTCACATCTACATCCACACTCACATCCATACCCACATCCACACCCACACCCTCGCTTTAGGGGTATATAATATTTTAGAATAAATAGAGTATAATGAGCTGCGTCGAGTTACCTTTGAACGAACTCTTTAGCTCTCAAAGTTTTCGATATTACTGAAAAAGGTGTGCCAAATGTGTAACGCTGTCACCTTTGGACCAGTCGTTATAAACATGACAATGAAGATTATCAATATTTTAATCCATTGTGTTTCTGTTTTGCTTCATGAGTTTCAATCGACAACGTCTCTTCTTTATTTTAATATCTTCTTTTGATCATTCTGTTTTATTACTACTCATTGGAAATGCATATTCACTTTTATTTTGTTTTATACTGCAACATGGCTTTTAGTTCTTGCTCATACAATTGCTGAAAACTTTTCGCTTTTGGAAAACTTTCTATATCTTGACGATTTAATGGTTTGTCGATTATGAACTGTTGTGACTTTTCATTGACAAGTGCATTCTTTCATAGTTTTATACTTCATATATTATGATATTTGTTCAAAGTTATATTTCATTCAACATTTTATAGGACAATACTATGCTCTTTGTCATTGAATTGTATAGTCACTTATATTCTATTAGTTTTGATTACGTGTTTTTTCTTATTAGTTATCGTAATATCAGCATCGACAACATTCAACATACTCTTGTATTTCCTGCAGCAATATCATTGTCTGATATCATTTAGAAACGCTTGTAGTTTGATTTGTTTAGTGTTGAGTACTTATGTGATAACTGTACTTGTCAGGGTATTTACGTATAGTCGATTAATCATCTTTATACATCATGCATACCAATATAATCATAGATCAAGAGCAAGATGAGAGATAACATTGTCAAACGCATTTTAATTATCTGTTGTATTTTAAGTTTATCGGGAAGTTAGACAATCGATTGATGAAACTTACACATGTGACAAAGGATAATAGTTTGTGTAAGTTATAAGATAAAATTTTTCGATCGCTCTCTCATAGCAACATCAGTGAAAGCATAACGATGAGGGTGTAGGTCGATATGAGTCATTGTCGATAAAAAGAAGATGCACACTCACCCACATCCACATCCTAGATTTTGGTTTTATTTCGAAAACAATGATATTCACTTTTTGTATCATATAGTTTAGAAAATGAAAACAGTTCTCTAGACGGTCAAATCTATAGACAATTTTCTCTGTAACAATCAACAATTTTCTTTCTTTCAGTTACATATTTGTCGATTGTGTTGAATTTTTTTGCTATTTGACTTTTTAAAAATAATTTCGTTCAGTTGTTTTCAGTTTTTGTGATAAATAGTTGCAGACAAAAAACTACGACAAAAGCTGGCTTAGATTATATGAATTATAGTAAAAAAGCAACTACATATAACAACAAACAAAATTTTCACACAGAAGGAAGAAGATACCAGCTTGAAAAAAATCAACGAAGATAATAAATACATTATAGTGATGTTTTTAACAAAACTAACAAGCTACAGTATTCTAAACTAGTTTTTACTACAAGAAATAAACTGCGATCCCGTTCCGATTAAAATATAAACTGGAAAACTTTCAAGGCTATAATCTATTTTGTTGAAAATACAATGAAAAACGCTGCCTGATCAAACAAAAAAACAAAAACGAAAAGCGAATAGTTGAACAAAAAAACTGAGTCACTAATTTCAAGTAATTACAAAATTTTAGAAAATGTTATCATTTGAGTCTAGAACATCCAGGCTTCCAAGTACTGTCTTCCAAACACTTAAGTTTACAATATTTAAGTACTCGATAGTTCAGCTTTAATTATAAATCTCTTGTTATCAATAAAACTTTTTGGGTTTTTCAAGATTGTTCAACCTATGAGTCTCTGAAAGTCCATCATGTTCATCATTGATGAAGCCTTTCAGCAAAATTCAAGGATGCACCAAATACTGACTTTTTACCTTGAAAATCGCTTATGTGTGGTACTTTGAACCGTCAACTCCGAACAATTCTTCTAGTGAGACCTACTCAGTTATGATTGTTCTATCTGAGGCAATTATCGAATTTGACTGAGTATGAGTAAAAGATGTAAGAATTGGTCAGAATTAAAAAAAAATTTCTGGATATACAACCAATACCTACATCTTTTAATACATTTAGTCAAATTCTATTATTGCATCAAATAGAGCAATCTAAACTAAGTAGATTTCACTTGAAGAATCGGTTGGAGTTGACAGTTTTAAGTACCGCACATAAGCGATCTTTAGGATGAAAAATCAGGCATTGGTGCATCCCTAAGGGAATTAATAAAACTAATGAGATGTGTTTCATATTATGAAGTAGACGAACAAAGATATCCTTGATTACTAGTTTCACATTGAAACGAAGTTATATAGTAATTATTATCAGAGATCATCATATTTTTTGTAGGTTTGTTTTCCATATAATTTACATAAGTAAATTATATTTGTTGATTATTTTACATGTCATATCATACTTGAAACCGGTACCGCACCTGCTGATTTGTCAGTTACCAATTCGGTCTGGTTGAACTTTTAAAACAGATCAGTTTTCACAGTCTGTTTTTATTAACTTAATAATTTCCATGGCTTTTATGATCAACACATATGAGCCTAGAAGTCTCTAACTGACAAATTTCTATTAGTTGTCAAAATCCTAGTCCTATACATTGAGATAATACGTTCTCATCATACAATGAACGCTGTGGGTCACACTGAATGAGTTACTTATGCTCATGAAAAGTTTGACAGATGCGAGAAGTTAATTCCGATCAAACTTAAAGATCTTTCATCTCAAAATTGCGAGCTCACTCTTTTGAACTATGAATAATGGACTCTCAAGGCAGGAGTTTTACTATTAAAAACTTTAAGAGTTATGGATTTTATACTGTATATCTTTGTACAACTGAAGTATTAGACTGTTTCTCGAAAGAACTACAGTCCACGACAAAAGTTTAAGTGAAATTGATTTTTCAGTATTTT
>CAJNOP010000026.1:801266-896687 GCA_905250075.1 Rotaria sp. Silwood1
ATATGCACACGTGTAAAGGTGAATCGATTTCATTTGCAAAAGAAAAAAATATTTTGTAAACAAATTTGCTTTCCCACAATCAGGTAATAAAAAAGAAAAAAATTTGAACTAATGAAAAAAATTCATTGTTTTGCATGATATAGTTAAAATCGCTTATTTCATTCCTTTCTAATGTTTAACTAAATAATAATACTGATTAATTAATTAAAACTAAATGGATAGAAAAACGTAGAAAAGAAACAAAACCAAAAAAAAAACAGTTAATGTGAAAAGGAGGGTACGATTGTTAGATGTCTTCTGTTCATTCGCACCGTTTATTTGTTTCTTTCTTTCAACATCTATTCTTTTAAGATCATATCTATTGAACCACAATTATAAATTTTTTCTAATATCCAGTTTTTTTTCTTTTCAGTTTCTTTCTTCGACATTTCTTCTTTCGATATTTTTCTCTTCTATATGTTTCATGAAATCTTTTTGAAAGTCTTACTCTTTTTTAATTAATAAATGATTTGCTTTGATTGAGGGGAATTTTTTAGGTAGTACTGAAAAATTGTAAAAAGAGAAGAACTACTACTTAATGGTAATATTCTCTTTTTCTATTAGTTTCTTTTGTCATATCTTTCGTGTATTTTCATATTTCTTCACTTATTCAGGTACACATGCACTTTTGATTTTTCCTACTCTCCGTTTGTCAGGTGTGCAATCCAAGGCAAAAGACGCATGCACACCTCTTATCAGATATGTAATTCAGCATTGGAGGGCTGGAGACGTAGAATGACTCATTCTCAAATAAATAGATGTGTGTTCGGACAAATTTGAGAACCGCGCAGCCGTCACGTGCTATTTCTCACAAGTTACACCTGAAGCGTAATGTTGGATGCGTTTCAAGTATGGTTCTTATAATTACAAAATCTGCTGCAATCTTGTTATTTCAAAGAAGAGAGAAAAACACCTTGCATATAATTGCAGCTCTTTTGCATACACCCTCCATTTATGTGGTAGTTATTTATTACAAAGTCTATCACAAATTACGTACATTCAATATTTCATTTTCACATTATCAATGTCGTCTAGTAAATCGAAGAATAGTTGCGCAGTTATGCACTACTAAGTTATTTATGAATAATGAAAAAAGAAATCAAGGTTGATAATTAGACTATTTTGTTGTTTAAAAAGAATAAATAACTAAGGTGTAATTCGAAGCATACAACCATTGAAGATATTTAGTTATGTACATAATCACATTCATTGAAAACTTCTACAATTGAGAAAAATAAAACTCATTATATGATTGCGTTGACTCTTCAACAGATTACTCAGAACAGAGTTGTTCGTTGTTTCTAGAAAACATTTTTTTAATCAAGGTACAAACAAGATCCATTCACGATGATTGTCTATTTGGTGAGCACTTGCTAATTCAGAATAACTTTTGTTAACTGCGCATGAATTAATTAACTAACTAAATTCAGTTACTGTTTCTTTTTTATTATACAATGACATTCATAAATTTTAACAATTAAACCGATTACTTACACTTTATAAGTGTCGACCATCATCCTATCAATTTTCTATCAAATGTACATTAATATGAGTAAAGTTAATAACAGATCAAAGTCAGATGAAAAAGATCATATAAGAATGTTAACAGTTGTCTATTCAGTTATAATATCAAATTTTCTTAGTTAGAAATAATCAATGTAAAATATGAATTTTGAAAAACTATGAATATTCGAATTATTGCTCTTAATTTATGACTAAAAAACCGGGATTCATATTTCATCACAATATTTTCATATACAAATCCTTTTAAAGATATTACAATCTCAATAGATCTGGATTAATATTCAAAATGTTCATTAAAAAAGTTAACGATCATCCGAAAACATCCTCATCATGTGAAGCTTTCTCACAGCCGAAATTATACTGATAAATATTTGTGCCATATGATTGCTATGAAATTTCTGCTTCTGTTTTTTGTCTAATTAGGATTTATTGAATATGTTTTGACGACCCAAGATTGAGACTCAGTGCAAATGGCAAGAGTCTATCAGGAATGTTACCAAAATCAATCACTACTTTAACAAACATTGCATCATCTCGAACATATTGATTATCGTCTTGTTGAATCATTGACAAAGTAAGGGGTTCAGTTTGCCAATGTGAATATTCATGTCTAATCGTGGACTTTGAAAACGACTGGATGTAATATCTAGTCAAAAAGAGTCTATAGTATGTTGTTGTTGACGAGTTTGATCATACAAACAGAATGCAACTGTATAATGGAATGAAAATTTTAATGTTGCATCATTTGGATCACGCATGTGAACAAAAAAAATGACATGTGTACATCGAGCTCGCATTTTGCAGCCAGATAAAAATATTTCATCATTAGACATACAGTGTATACCATCAATCCTATTTTGCATTGAAATTAAATCTTGATTTATAATATCTAGATTTCGTGTAATTCCTTCATAAAAAAAATGTTCTTTGCAGCAGCTTATTTCACGTTTGAAACATTTTCTCTAAGAAATGCTGTAGCTTATTTTCATGTACAACTGATTCAGTGTTTAAAATTTGACATCTTCGCTCAACGTTCCAGTACTATTTGACAATGTATTGATAGTTTTATGAAGCTCTTTCAATTGATTTACAGCAACACTGTCATCTGTAATTGTAGTTGTTCGAAGACTAGCAGTATCCATTTGATTAGATGTCATTTGAGTATTTCTTAACTGTAATTTCATTTTTCGAATTACATTAATAATTGAATCTCGATGTTGTTTACTTTGATAATAATTTGCTAATTCACAACGAAGAATCTAAATAAGATAAGATATGAATTAAAAATTTTATTGTTATAGAAAATATAAATCTGTTGACAGCAACGAAAATGTTTTAATAAGCGTTCAACAGTAATCTTTCGACATTGAAATGCTTTATGTTGATTGAGTTGATTACCTGAAATGAATTGCTCATCGTAATAATTACATTTTGGATATTTGATGAGAGTGGTCGAGATATTTCTTTGAAAGATAAACATAAAAAATGAAAGAATACGATGCTATTGATTGATATTACTTGATAGTTTTTTAAGATATAAGTCCAATTACAATGTGAATATATGACTGGTAAAGATTGTATGCGCTTTTTGAAACCTTGATCGAAAAGTGTCTTAAAATGATCCATATTAGATACTCGATTAAATTGAAAAAAAATGGTATCTTACTTGATCTCGTAGTTTTCGTAAAATAGATTTTCGACTAACTAATTCAAAATTTAAATAACACAAAAGGAAATAAAATTTTTTGAATGATCCTAAACATTGCATTTTTTCGAAAACTGATAATTGACTAACATTTTTTTTTACTAAAGGAAATTCATTCGTGGTTGACATACAAAGCAAATTGTTATTTGAGATGATTAGAATGAGTTTCACGAGAAAAAATAGCCGTTTACTTAAAATTCTTTGAATAAATATTTTAATCAATCATTTATTGCTGAGTTAATGATTCATTTCTATACTTCAAATTGTACTTATTTTAAAAACAATTCCATTTATCTGTTCTTTTATCACAGGGTTTAGACGAAAAATAACTATTCCTTTGATGATTTGTTCCAGCGGCAATCTTTTCTAAAAATAAAGCAACAGTTTACTTTGGTCGTGTTGGATATTGGTTTATTTAAAAACTTTCTTTTGTAATAAAGGACTACAGAAAAAGAAGAATGTTAAAGTTATCTTTCATTATATGATATACGAAAAAAAAATGGCAATATGTAAGAACAATCAAAATGTTAACTAAGAACAAGAAAACATTGGTACAACAAAAAATTACAAAGTGTAATCCATAAGATTTATTTTATTGTTAAACGCAATCAACAAGTTACAATATTGTAGATTAGTGTCTTTGCAACAGTGAATGACGTCTTATATTGTTTCAACAAAACTTGACAAAGGAAAGTTTTGACGGATATTATTCTATTCTTTTTGCTAACTTTTCGTAGAACAAAAAAAGGTTTTAATTCAAAACATATTCATTCTTATGCAATTTGAGAAGCTCTATCCAGCTATCACGAAAAAAGAAAACGAAAAACAAAGTTTTTCTGAATTTTTGAACTACGAGGACCTCACATAAACTGCAAAACATCTTAAAGTTCGAATATCTCGGTCCATAGACTAGAAGAACAGCCTATACTTTAAGTTTGCTAGTTTGCCGATGAAACCTTTAGTTTGATCTGAATATGTCTAGTCTTATTGACTAACATCACAAACACTGTCATTGTTAAAAACTTTATAAGTCAACTGTAGGTTTACATCATCACATTACTAAAGTTAGAAGCAAACTATGTATTACAGGCAAGATCATCCACTGACGTATCAAGAATATAAAACATCAAGAGTAAATGTGTCAGAAGATTCATCATTCTATTCGCAAATGTTCTAGGCTCAAATGACAGATCACCCAAATTGCGTAGCTCCTATGAGAACACTTTTCGAATTTTTGATTCCAACTCATATTGCAAAATATCTACACAGGTCAAATATTTTTTTCTAACTTAGCGCTATCCTAACTCCTGACTATTGATTAGATTTCATGATCTATCACTAATATTTGTCGCATTCGATGATGGAGTTATATTAAATATAGCTTGGCTTCATTATACTTCGTTATTTGGTGGCATTGCCAATGTTGTGGGACGATTTCCAAGTGATGTAGGTGTTTGTTGAGATTGTTGTTGTGCTCTTCGTTCTGTTTCTTGTTTTATCATTAATTGTTGAATATGTATAGGTAATCCAGGATTAAGACTCAAAGCATATGGTAACAATGTTCTTGGCATGTCATCAAAGTCAACCATTACTTTAATAAACATTGTATCTTCTCTTACATATGGATTACCTTCTTGTTGAATCATCGTCAATGGAAAGAATTTAGGTATACCACTAGCAATATTCATTTCTGATCGTGGTCGCTGAAAACTATTTGATTTAATATCAGGACGAAATGAATCAATAATATGTTGTTGTTGAGGAGTTTGATCATACAGACAAAATGTAACTTTATAATTGAAGGGAAATTTTAGTATTGCATCATTTGGGCCACGCATAAGAACAAAAAACAATGACATATGTGTACGTCGAGCATTGCCATCACCATTAAGATAAAGTCTAGCTCGCATTTTATAGCCAGTAAATGACGAATAAAATGGAGGTGAATAAATCGATGTTTGTCGTTCCGATTGAGCATCCACTAGAAAATGAATAAATCAATCAAAACATGATCTTAAAGAGTATTTTTTTTGTTTTTGTTTCTTCTAATCGATAAATTTATAATCAATATCGGCGAAGAAACTGAATTGTCTACTTCAATGATATAATCTTGTTTTTCTTCAAATGAAACTTACTCATTTTTTCATGAAAATTCGTTATTTTCCATATTAATGTTCCATCATAAGATGCATATTGCATATTATCAGTTTTTGGTTTTAATGTTGTAACATTTTCTTGAACAATATTTTGATTAGGTTTAACATCATTTAAAAAAGAATTTCGTTCTTGAATACTCAATTTGAGTGATGAAAGTTCTTGTGTCACAGATTCGGTAGAACTTTGTAAACGAATCGATTCACTACTAAGATATTGTGTATGATCACTTAATGTTTAGGTCTCATTAGCAAGAATATTTATTGTTTCGTATACTTCTTGCATTTGTGGACGTACATTTTCGTTTGTCGTAGTAGTGATTGAGCTAGGAGCACTTTGTCCGACATCAACATCCATCCCTGATCCTTGTTCATGTTGATCATTTGTTGTTCTCGATGCAAAGCGATGCATAATACTAGCTAGTATTTTTTGATGAATATAACTCAAATAATGGTCTTGTAATTGAGCTCGACAGACCTAAAGAAACCGTACAATAATGTTTATTTTATTAATTCAAGGAATGAATATGAAGAGCTAATAGAAGTAAATATGAATTTTAAAGTTTAACTTTTAATATTTTCTCTTGATAAAATATTAAAATTTACGATAATAATCTTTATTTTGAATAAACTAACAAGAGAAGACTATTTGTTTTCAATCTAAATACTATTTAATTGACAAATAGTGATTTCTGTTGTTGTATATAGCAAAATTATTTGTTTAAATAACTTCAACTTACTGAGTTCGAACAACCATATTCCTTAAGTGCACAAGGTACAATAATTTTAGTACATAGTTTTTGTTTGTGTTCATCAAGTCGAATCTTTGAATCAAATTTTTCTCCACAAAATTCACATGCTGGATTCGTATGAGTTGTTTTTAGATGTTCCTGAAATATGAATTCATCATAGCATTAAAATAAATAATGAAAATAATTTTCATCTAAGATGATTATTTTACTTCATAGTCTTTGAATAAACCATTCCATAAACATAATGAACATGTAATTGATAATGATTTCATATCATTTTTGAAACCTTGGTCGAGTATTATCTTGACAAAAAAAAGAATTATTTCGTAAATAGAAAGCAACTTTAAAAACTGACTTCTTTTTTTGATGTTTCTTTCTGACATTCTGCACATTTAATAATGTCTCTTGATGAAAGAAATACAATGTTCAATTGAAATCAACAATCTATTTATATATACCCTTTAACAGCTTCTATGCAAGTTTTACATGGACGATGACCGCATGAAAGCTGACAAGGTTCTCGTAAAATTAAGTCACACACTCGGCATCTGTACAATGGATTGATAGTGTCTCTGTTGCTTGCGTCAAAACCAACCATTCTTGAACAATAAAACAACATGAAAATTCAATATTTTTAACAAATTCAATGAGAAATACATACTTTAATGCTGTTTTTATATTGTTTCCAATATCAATTGTATTTATTGGATATTTGCTACTATCTAAGCACATAATTGAGTTTAAGTTTCTTTTAATTAAAATATGTGGTACTTTATCTAACATTCGACTTAATCTTATTATCTCTAGTATTTTAATAAGATTTTCTTTAGTATCTCTTAAAACGAACCCCACAGTACAGCTGAAAAGAAGTAGGTGGTGCTTGCTACTGCAAGAATAAAGAAATCTATATATTTTATTTGGCTTCAAACATACTGCGTGCATTTTAAGAAACGTAAAGTAATAAATGTGATGGATGTCATCATGTAGAAATAGTACTCATACTTCTTAAATTCACCTTCGTTCTCGTATTGTGTTTAAGGCTTTTCAAACAAATATAACTTTATATGATATTTATTCTATGGCCATTGTTTGATAAAAAACATTGCTACAATCATAACTTACTTTTAAAGTATTTAGAGAAACTTAACAAAGATAAGCATTGTTAGCATCGTAGAGTAAAGTACAAACGGTAGTGCTCTATCACTTGAAAAATGTATTACTAATTGTAATATATTTGTCTTCGACTTTTTATTCGCTCTCATCAGGTTTTTGTTGAATTTTTCTTTTTTTTTTCTTTTCATATGACTTGTTTCAGAAGATTCGTAATTCATTCGTTTTCCGTTCTTATCTTATTCTGTATTTGATGACGATAGATATAACATCACTTTGATATTTTAGTTGGAAAATTTAATGGGTTGCATGAATTTCTGTCCACAGTATTTTTGATCCAATCCAAAATTTCGGTGTTTTTTCAGTTCAGGTCGAGCTATCTTTAGGACTTGCGACTCGTGACCTCGTTGACCCCTAAGACAAAAAAAAAACTTTTTTTAGTTAGTGGCTAGACATCGCAGTACTGAACAGAAAGTTATAATAGGTTTGAGTGTCAATCAAGGGAAGGCTCAAACTCAGACACCCACATGCATAACATAGATAAGGCTTTGATTAGACAATGCTTTGCAAATATTTAAGAACTGTTTCATTTATAAAGATTTTACATACAAAAATTTACAACATTCAATTCTAATAGTTTGTTTATTTGAATTTTTACAATGGTTTCTGCATATTATGCTGAATCAAATCTTCCAATGCCAACAATTACATAGTTTCTGACAATGATGTCGCAATATAATTCAATTGACTGATAAGAAATTGTGCATATGTCTCTCTTATCTAACAGAATAATAAGAGCAAGTCAAAAATCAACTTTATGAATGATTTTGTATTGATATATGCAGAGAAATTTTCCAAAAGTAGTCAGTTTTAACGCTAAAATTCGTACCTATACTTTATAACAAGTAAAATGCTTGCATGATGTCAACAATAATACCTAGTATTTGCTTATTTTATCTGCTATATTTTTTATCGTAATGCTATTTATTAGCCACTCAGTAGGCACATTGAAAGTTTGAAAACATAACTTATCGTAGTTTGAAATAAACGCATTGCTCTTTGAAAAACGTGACAACCTTCGAATTTCATTCAATTGCGGAATATAGTGCAAAGATACGAATGTCGATTATAAAAAAGAAACTGATATGTTTCATAAATCACTTGATTTAGGTTCCTTTTTGTTGTTTTGAATCAGAATATTCGTGTTTTGATTCATCAGCTTGTTTCGATAGTTGATGATCATTATATCGAAATGGAATAATGTATGGTATTATTTGTCGGCGATTCAAATATATATATATTAGAATCAGCAGAAATAAATTAACATTACAAAAGTAGTGTGAGCAATGATTGAGATCAAGAATTTTGACAAACTACTGCATATAAAATAAATTTGTAAGAGAGAGAGATAATCAATAGCTGCTCTTAGTACTAAAAAAGGTAGTACCCATATGCAAATATGTAGAAAAGATTGATTTTAAAGCTTATGTATATAGAATTAAATTTTTCTTTTGAAGCATGAAGAACAACTGAACCGATTTCGAAGGGTTAATATTAATTTGATCATTGTATGGAATAAAAAGATCCCTACATCTCTTTTACTGTTATTGACATACTCTTTCATTATTTAAATTTAAATCGGTCGAAAGTTATAAAAAATCAAATGAATGAATGAAGAGCTTAAATTTTTCTATTTCTTCAACTTACAAGAGAACAAAAAGAAAAATAAAGAATATAGGAATACATTTTTTTCTTGCTTGATTATTTTTGCTAAAGTCAACATACGCTCTAGGCTATATGAAATGCCCTTTTTGTTCTTTTTTTTTTAGATTTTACAGTTAATTCAACTTTTTTTTTTTTTTAACATGACTTACTTTCGAGCCAATGGCGAAAGGCTATAAATAATTATCAACAAGATGAATTATTCTTGTCAGTAAATATGATATTTCACTTACATAATAAATATAGAATATTTTATGTTTTATTTACAAAGATAGTGGGTGAAATATGTTAAATGAGTGAAAATTTTACTTTAGAAACCAAACGTTTCTGTCAATTTCTGTCTTGATAATTTGTTTTTTTTTTTTACTAAAAATAATTCTTTTATTTATTATCCATAAAAAGAAGTTAAAGAAACGGACAGCAATATGCTATAACAAAAGAAAAGTTTCTGCAAATATCATACGTATCTTTCATGATTAGAAAAAATAATTATAGTAGAATGGAATTTAATTCAAGATAAAGTAGAAGGTCCAGTATTGAAAAAATGATCTATTTCTAGTTTTAAAGCAATGAAGATATCTATTTGAGTTGATAGGAAGTCAGCAATAAAAGATGTCTAGACACTTATTATAAATATTTCTCTTTTTTTTTATACATAACTTTGCGCAAAATTGAAGACTCATGTATACAGACAGATAGATATACTCGAGCACTAATATGAACGTTGTTAGATTTTGGCTACCATTTATATTGAACTTCATTAGTTGCTTTTTACTATTTTCTGTTCATTAAAATCGAACATTTTTTTTTAATGGAAAAATTGCAGTCAGTTCAATGTTTGTATACTGTTTATAAAATATATGTTTTATCTTTTTTATATTCATTTATTTATTTAATGAACTGTTATTTAATAAAAAAGAAGCAAAAGAAACGTAATGATTATGGTGTGAGTGCAGAGAATAAGTTTTTAAAAAATACTGGTCGATTTCAAGATTTTAATTATTATAAAAGATAATGCTATCGAATAATATGTCCTTTAAAACATCGTCCTAAGTACCAGAAGTTGATATAGATATAGTTGAATAGGAATCACTCTGTATTTGTACATAAACTAATTCTCGTTGATATCCAGAACTGCAGAAATATCCTGTATGAATGATTCTTAACTTCTATATATTGTCTAAACACAATAAAATTAACTATAAATTTTATCAAAAAAGTAGTTTTTCTATTAGAATCTCTTTTTTTTTCTTTTTCTTTATCCAATGTATTTTTAAAAAGCTTACAATTATATTCTAATGAATTACAATCAAAAGAAATCGTTATTTAATATGTTTCCATCATTATTTTGACAAAAAAATAAAACGATCAACTCAATTGACTGCTATTTTATTATATTCTAGTGTTGACTTTATATTATATGACAAAACAAAAAGAAAAAGAAGATACATCAGTTATTAAATGAGCCAAGAAATAAATTTAAAAGGCTAAATGGAATATATTTTAGTCTGTATTGTTGGATGTTTTCTTTTGTCAGGAACTGTATGAAGTGTACGAATAGTAATTGAATTGTTGTTATTACGAACCAATGCAAATGTATGTACAATTTTACCCGCTACACGATTGGCTCTTGTCCAATAATTTAATCGATTTACATTAACAAATCTTAATTTAAATTGAGTAGATGTACCAATAAAAAGTAATGGAGTCCATATAACCGATGATTTAGCAAAACAAGCACTAATAAAAGTAATTAATGGTGGCATAGCATAATATTTACCCCGAAATGCTGAAATAAACAATGCAACAGCATATGGTGTCCAAGTGAAAATAAAACCTAATGTCGTTATAATAATACCTATGTTACAAAAAAAAAATTCAATAAAAATTTTATTTTAATATTTTGTTTAAAATCGTTTCTTACTTTTAACAATACGTTGTTCCATTTCAATACGTTTTCGTGTAAATACTGTATGTATACCACGTTTGATTTTTTCACGCATTTGTTTAAAACCAATTAAAGTAACAGTATTTGTTGCAACAAGAATTACCAACGGAATAAAATAGACAAACAGGAACAGAAAAAATGTAAATGATATGTAAGTGAGACGTCGATCATACCAATTAATACAACATGAAGTACGAACTCCCTAACAAAAACAAATATATATATATATATATGTATATATTAGATATCATCTATTGTAATCTCATGCTTTAGAAATTTGAATTTTAAAAACTGAAATGCAAAAAAAAAAAGGATTAAATATCTTCTGATGATTATTATTCTAATATATGAAACTAGAGAAATATGACAAAAAAAAACTTACTTCCATAACATATTCATTCCATCCAAAAACTGGTAACAGTGACCAAATAAAAGCAATCAACACAACACAGCTTGAAATTGTGACAGATTTTCTAACCTATATTGATTTGTTTTTTCTTTCTGAATATATATATATATAAATTTGTTACTTACAGTAATATGATTAGCAGCAAATGGACGCATAATAATATAACATCGACTAAGACTTACAACACAAAGTAAATAAGAACTTGAACATCCATAGAAAAATGCAATGACACCACTCAATTGACATCCAGCACGTTTATATAACCATCTACAATAAACTGATGATGTTCCAGTTGATGGAAGAATGGTACATGATGCCAAAAGACCGACAATTGCAATAAACATAACATGTATGTTAGGTGATGTACGAAGAGCTTTATATCGAATAAAACTATAAACGAGAGCTCCATTTAAAATAATACCAATAACAGCTGCAATACACATGAATATACCAATAATTCGAACAGTGTCACAATATATAGGTGTTAATTGATTCCAAAATTTAGGATCATTAGGCAAAAGATCTTCATTCATGATTAAAGAATAATTAAACCACATTTTGAACTTTCTCGTAAGACTCAAAACAACTACTGAAAGTTTCAATATTTTTATGGATTTTATCTTTTTCTTTCTGTTCCTTATACATAAAGAAAGAAATGTTTGCATGATTTGAGATAAAACATAGGTATTCTACAACAATGAGCTTCTTTCCACATGTATTATTTATTTATTGACTATAATAATCAATGCAGTTTTATAGACATATGACAGTCTATAAAAAGATTATCTCGCTATACTTAACTATGCAATCAGATTATTTACTTTTTGTTTTTAAGATTCATGATAAATTAGAATTTTCACTATTATAGAATTATATACAGTACACATTTGCCATGTACATAAAGATATAAATATATCCAAGATTGAGATATAATAAATTATTCCAAATTTGATTATATTATTAGGTAACTTTAATATCCCTGTTGTAGAAATTATTATAATCTCTTTACAAACTATTTATCTTTTTCTATATTTTGTTATAAATCATGATCATAAAAATGTTCTACATTATTGCGAAACAATATTCCGGGTTTCATTATCAATGTTTTGAAATTGTTAATTAGCAAAATGCTTATAATTTGTACGATTTTTTGTTTTATTGTATATGTAAGAAAAAAGAACATTTCTTAAATAAGTATCCACTTTTTTTGTCTTCTTAAGTACTTATTATTTTTATACTTGAATACAATTCTTTATCTTTTAATTTAGTAAATTTTCTTTATTCATCAATAATTTATAACACTTCTCAAATTCTAATGTATCTCATCTGTCAACGAAAGAAACTTAATTCTTGTTAATAAAAATATTCATTCCATTGATGAAAGAATAGATCAGACTAATGTTTTATAATAATCCATCAAATCCACATTTTTAATTATGTCATAAATAAAATAACAAAAGATTTCATGACAAGAACAAAAAAAAACTTCTCATTTGTCTCATCATTAAATTATATTCTGGCATTTCTGCCATTCATCAATTTTATCTATGACTATCAATGCCTTTAAGCAGAAACAAAAAAGAATTTTCATACACGAAAACAAACAAAAAAGAAACGACTGAGAGAGAGAGAGAAAATGATTATTCACAATAAAGACACAAAAAAAATGACAATACTTGCACACAGCAAACACGATTAAATATTAATATCAAAAGTACTCACTACATTATAATAGATAATACACTTGCATAAGAACAAAATCGACACAAAAAAAAATATTAAATACATCAAACATCGGAAGACTAAAAAATGAGAGAGAAAGATAGACAAAAACACTTGAGATTATTATTCATATATTTTTATTTAAATGACTAGATTATTATTGATTTGATGATATTAAATCAGTAGTTGTCAATGGTCCTTCGAGAAATAATTGACGAACATTTAATACAGCTGATAATTCAAGAATCATTTTATGTATTTGAACATTTTCAAGAAGATCATTAGATAATTGTGGTTGAGATGATGGATAAAAACCAGATCCCTAAGAAATAATTGTTTTTTTTCTCTTATATTTCAAATAACAAAAAAAAAAAAAAGTAAATTCCTACTTTAAATGCTCGATGTAAACGAAGTACAGCATAGCAAAAAACAAAACGTGAAAGAAATAAACGTAAAAATTCATCCGCAAAAAAATGATAAATTGTACTATCTACAAAAAAACAACAAACAATATTAATTTTCTACCTAAAAAAAAAACAAATCATAATTTTTCTTACCAACAAGTTTTGATTTTAAAAATAATTTTGTTATTTCAAATATAATTTTATTAATATGTTCTTGACATAAATTCCATTGTTCATTTGTTAAATCATTTAAATGACATACAAAACAAAATGCATATATAGGTGATGTTAAAAATAATGTAAATAAACTTCCTTTATTTTGATAATCTATTTCATTAAAAATAAAAATTAATCAAAAGAAAAAAAATCTTTCTTTTTTTTTGATTACCATGAAATACTGTAGGTAATTTAATAGGCGAAAGTAATGATACAAATGGTTGACCAAATAAATTTGGCATATTTTGAAAAGCAATACTATTATTACTATCAATTATTAAAAATAATGGTTTACGTAAAAATGGATAAAGATCTCCTGGAAATATATTATGAATATCTTTAATTGATCCTATTGTTGTTGTTGTTGTTGTTGTTATTGTTGATGATGATGGTGGAGATTTTTTTCCTAATGTATTTGTTGTTGATGTTGGTGGTGAATTAGAATTTTCAATTGTATCATCACGACGATTATTTGTTTTAACACCACCAAAATCATATGATTGTTCTATTTTACTTTTTAAATGTGTATCATAACCATCAGCTGATATATAAAGAAGAAGAATACCATGATTTGGTAATTCTTTAAATGCAGAAGCAGTAAAAGCATAGATTTGACTAAAATTTGGTTTATATAAAAGATATTTATGAGGATTTGGTCGATGTTGAAAATCACCATCGTGAAAATTCTAAATATTCAATAATTAACTTATGAGATTTACTTTTCATTAGAAAACTATCTCATAGAAAAATTTCAAAAGATACTATAGGTTTTTCATCATTTAGTTATTATGAAACTCTATTTGAATATTAGAAAAGTTCTTTCAAACTCTTTGATTTTTTTAGATAAATTCTTCTGATTACAAATTCTTAGAAAATCAAATTTTTTTCTACTTGAATAAATGATTTACGCTAAACTGAAAGATATGAGAATTGTTTACTATATGATAAATAAATTTCAAAGTTGCTGAGTATGACAATTTTTTCGAATAACTCAAAAACAATGATTTTCATTACTTGAAATAGAGCGATATCGGAAGTATCTATCTGTGTAATACTCACTAAGTTCGAAGTGTTCTATCCTAGCTACTACTTGTAAATTCACATATTTTTCGCCGTTTTTTTTTTATCAAACTTTAATTCAAATTATACATAAATGTAGCCGAAATCACTCTACATTCGTCATAAAATTTTCAGTTGCTCTTTTTCTTCAAGAGGATTTTTTTTTTAAGAATATGATAATTTCTGTAGGAATACAGGATGATTTCGGCTACATTTTAATTGAACTCTGATGAATAAAGACAACGAAAAAAAATGTCACTTTAACAACATTCATGAAAAAAGTCCTTCGAACTTAGTGGCAACTAGAGATTTCTATCACTTTTTTTTCTCGACTTATTCAATAAATAGTTGCATGCATCAACTCTTTTTTTTTATAGATGGACAATAGTTATTATAAGAATCACGATAGTAGTTTCAACATGAGAGCACATTATTAATAGAAAAATGTCTCTTGTGACAATAATAAAAATTGATAAATTAAATATTCTTACATAAATGTCACGTTGTTGATGATTTATTGATGTTGGAGATTGAACAGTTGTTTTTTCATCATAAGATAATGTTGATTCAATTGATTGTTTTTCAACAGCTTGTAACATTCGATACATATCAATTGTAACTAAATGAAAAAGATAAAATATTCTTATTTAAATAAATACAAAAGAAATTTCTTTTTTTTTGTTTTTTTACGTTCACTAAATTTAATTTGATCTTGATAATTTCCAATAATCAGAATTTCTTCAACTGTATATAATTGTATATTAGATAAAATTTTTTCTGAACCTATTGGTAATGGTGGTACTAATGAATTATTTAAACGATATGATAATGTTATTGGTATATGATCAATATTTAATTGATTATCAACATCAATAAATGTTGATATTTCATTTAATACAAGTTGCCATTCAAGACTATCATCTGGATCATATGCTTTAACATATTCATCTATTTGTCGATTTAATTCACATACTAATTCACGCATTATTTTTGTTTTTTTTAATAAAAGACAAACAACAATAAAACGTGCATAATAACGTAATTTTTTAACCATTAAATCAGGTTTTTCTTCACGATTTACTTTTGAATAATATGCACGTGTACGTATAGCAGAATAAAATGCAAAAGCTTCATTTAAATAATTTGTTTCCGATGTACGAATATAAAAATGATAATAAAGTTGACCAATTTTTGATGCTATTTCACCTATTTGCCAACGTTTAAGATTATATTTTTTATCGAGAAGAACTCTGATTACAGAAAAAAAGAAAATAAAATTTAATTAAAATAAAACAAACCAAAAAAAACAATAATATTTTATACCGATGTTGTTGTTGAAATTTCCATAATTTAGTATATACATCAAATGTTCGTCCAAAATATGGTTGCCATTGTTTATGACCATATTGTGGAAGATCTCTGAAAGACAAAGAAAAAAAAAAAAGTAGACAATATCCTTCAAAAGCAGAAAATTGTTCTATTTCTAGCAGAAAGATTTATTTAACAAACGACATTCATTATTTCAAATCTCTAAATTTTTTTTTTGTATCGAATAAGACATTCAAATGTATCCTTATATAGTTCTTTCATCATCAAAACATGTTTTGTAGATCAGCGATACATGAAAAACACAAAATACCGAAAAAAACAATAGCGTTTTACTCAAAATTAACTTTTCTCCCACGCGTCTCGACTGATTGAACTGAAATTTTTTATGTCACAACTAACATCCAATCAGGGCGTATATAAATATATTTTCCTTAAATAATATTCTGATGACTTCAGGTAGATCTTACAAATTATCAAAACACATTTTCTGACAGGGTTTTCATTATTTTAGTTCTAAATAAACTCTGACTGTTTACAGAAAATCTCAGGTCATATTTGGCGCCAATACACCTTATATCTTATAGAAGGAAACATCTGAGAATTCTGAGTGGATGGTAACTTTAACTCTACTAGTTCAGATTTATGTGCCCCAAAAAGTTTCATAATTTTTGGTAAAGCGATTCTTGAGAAATATGACAAAGCAAAGAGGATGCCCTTAAAGAGATGTCAATCACATTACTTTTTCACCTTTAGTATAAATAAATGTAAGTTATTCAAAAAGAGAACTCAATCATTCAATTTTGTATTTTTCATAAGCAGAATTCAAAAATGAAATATAATTATATTCTCTCTTTGCTATGTGAATTTTAAAACAAAAGAAGCAAAACTTTTACCTTAATCCATTAAATAATTGTTTTGATTTTTCCAAAAGATGACTAAATTCTTGAACAATTTTATCTTCATAATCATTACCATTACCTTCATTTAAACGTTGTTGATCGCCAGGTGAGGCATTTTTATCAATCGAACTTACACCTGTTGCGGTCATTCTTTCATTGTCTTAAACAATTTTTTATCATTTATAAATAACAACAAAAAAAAACAGTCAAATCTACAAAACAAAAGCATATATATATATAACTTAAATTCAGGTTTTTTTTTGTTTTCCTGATTCATTAAGTAGGCCTCTTTTTTTTTTCTTTTGTTAAAAGTTATGGACGGATAAAGACAACATCAATACAAATACAACATCATCATCATTAAAACATAATTAAATATGAATAAATTCTTTAAATTGATATTTGACAATATAACTAAATGAAATATGATCTTATGTAAACATTTGCATACTTGCAAAATTGTAAAATTTCTGAAGTTGTTCATTAGCATCTGTTGCTGATTGACTAATAAAATCTAATATGAAAATTTAATTTTAGTTTCGCACAAAAGAAAAAGTTTTTATCAATATAAATCTTACGAGATAAATTTTGATATTTTAATTTTATTAAATTATTAAGTAATTGTTGACATATTTGTATACAATTTGTACCAGCAAATTCAAGACCTATAACAGGACCTTTTGTAACTAAAGAATTATATGTTGTATTTCCTGAAAATAATCGTGAAGCACTCATTTCATTGATTAAAAAATATTTTGTTTGAACAAGTACAATCTAAATTTAGAAAACAAAAAAAAAAATTTTTTCTTTTAATCTGAAAATTTGACAAACTTCTGATTGTTTTGCCATTAAAATTAATTCTCGAGCACAAGAATCAGCATTTGAATTTTGAAAAAATACTACTAAACAACGCTAAAATACAAAAAAATTAAAAAAGAAAAAAAAGCTCATTAATCTATAATTTACTTCTTCGTTTCGATGACGATATAATTCTCCATAAGTAAAAGGTGTTACACTTGTTTCCATATTATCATTTATATTCATATGACTACATGATGGATCTATTGGTATTGGTAAATGTTTAAATAAATTTTCATTCTATTGAAAAATAAAATATAAAAATTCAATTCGATTCAATTCAAAAAAAAATAAACTCATCTTACTTGATCAAGTAATGAATAATTATTTCCACCAGGAATTGTTGTAAAATCATGAATATTACCCCAAGTATTATTCCATGGATTAATATCAGCCAATTTATATTGCTCTATGATTGAAATAAAAAATTAATCTTTTTATTTATCATTGATTAATCCTTACCAGCTAATTTATCATAATTTAATGTTAAACATCCAAATTTAATATTATGTGATGACTCAATTATTGGTTGACTAGTACATGATAAATAAACATATAAATCACGACAATCTCGTGTACGAAATTGTTGACACACTGTTGCTAATATACAATTTGTTGAATCTCGAATAAAAACACTAAATACAAAAAAAAAATTAATATAATTTATTTCTAAGAAAAATATTTTCTTATACCTTCCATGAACAGGTCCAATTAATATTCGACAATTAGTACAATCATCAATTTGTATTTGACCTGTATGATCAAATACATAAACGGTACAATTCTATTAATTAAAGAAAATAAAATAAATTTTCAAACAATAATAACTACAATAACTAACGTCACAATTTTGTACTAGAAATATAAATCAATAAATTACGAATAAAAATCGATATAAAAATTTTTCAATCATACCTATAAATTGTTGTCCATTAATAGAACCTGATAATCGATAAATTATTTCATTTTTAAGTTTATCAAGAATAAAATCTTCTTTTCTTATTGCTTGTCGATCTTCTTTTTCCCTATACCAAAAGAAAAAAGCAAAATTAAGAATATAAATCTATGCACGAATAACAAGCAAAATAGTCTCGTACCATGAGAACACTTGACGTGGTGTTTCAACTATGTCGGCACTAGCCGTAGGACGAAAGAAAAATGAAAATAGACATCCCATGTCTAATAACAAGATTCAAACAAGAAAAAAAAAAATACACGCACGCACGCACATACACACACAGAACGAAACAGTTCTTTCGTTTTTCTTTCTCTTGTTTACCATGTCATTATCAATCAAAGATCTCTGCTTATTCCATAATATACCCAATATATTCCATTATTCCATTGCTTAAATAACTTAGTAAGAATGCAGAGAGAGAAAAAGAAAGAGAGAGGACGAATGATTTTCTATGTCTATATTACCATGGAACTGAAATGACAGTTGTCGATGATAAGAATTGATTCTTTTTTCTTTTGTTTCTGATTCAACCGATCATTTTGATCATGTCTCAACAAGGTGCTGCATTACAAAATTATAACAATGAATTAGTTAAATGTATATATATATATTTAGTTTTTTCTTTCTTTTTTTTTTCTAAATATTTATTTATAGGTATTGAAGATTTATGTGCTAAACGTGATGAATTACAACGACAAATTCTAATTGAAGAAGAAGATAAACATAAACTTGAAAATGAAATACGTTTATCAAGTGAAAAATTAGCTAAAATTAATGAAAATTTAGCAAAAAAAATTACAGCAAGAACAGAATTTGATCGAACAATAAGTGAAACTGAAGCTGCTTATATGAAAATTCTTGAAAGTTCACAAACACTTCTTAATGTAATAAATACTTTTATTTCTTTTGAATGTAGCTCAATTAATCATTATTTGTTACTTTTTTTTCCTAGGTACTCAAACGAGAATCACATTCACTTCGTACTAAAGTTGATGAATAAATTACTAATCTAGTTCACTCTTTCATACAATACAATATCACTATAAGTAATTCTCTCTTCTTCTTCTTTTTTTTCTGTCGTCTTGTCAGACACATTTATTTGTATAATAGGAATAAATATAAACTACGTAAAATAAACAAAAGAAAAAATTATATTGAATAAACTCCAAATAGTAATTGAAAATTTTCAAAAAAAAAAAGAAAAAAATTATGCTTGGATGAAGTTTCTTGTAAATTATTGTTTAAAAATGTTTGTTAGAAACTAAAGAGTTCGTGAATGTTCTTTAAGTTATTTGTTCATTTAGGGAGATAGTTCTCTATTACAGCAGTTAGCCCATAATTCGTCCATAACATGATACTGTATGAGATGTAGTTCTAAGTTGTCTTGGATAAATACACAAGACATTTGCAATATAACGATAAAGTGGATGTAAAAATCTCCATGGTAAAAATTTTCTTCGACTAAATATATATAAAATTCGACTTGTACATGGTTGATTTAGTCTATAATTTGGTGTCAAACATTGATAAACTAATGCATAATTTCTATAGTCGGTTTTTAATACATAAAAAGGCTGATGGAGTATTGTATTACTAGTGAGACTATCTTTTTCAAGAAAAAGTCTTGCACCACCAGGTGTTTGCATTAACCATGGACCAAATGAGTGACATTGTGATGCATTAACTTTTCGTGCTCTACCGTAAACAAGAAGACGTTGTCTTGGACGACCTTGTAATTGAAATGATAGAGAAGAATCACTCCATACATCAGTTGGATTAATAGTTTGAGTTGTAAACCATTTTATTTCGAACCATATACCAAGAAATCTGTGTAGATTAAAATGTGGTTGAACTTGTAAGCTTGAAAATGAGGGTACTGTACATCCTATTGATTGATTAATTAATAAAAACCATCCTACCACCAGAAGCCAATGCATATTAATGTGTATTCTTGTTTTTATTAAAGGTAAAAAATAAGCATACAGAAGTATAACTAGGCATGCTGTTTATATACAGAACGAACTGCTGATATAATTAAGCTAAATAAATAATATGCGCAAAAGAGATAGATAAACAAAAGGATTTAATATGCGTTGTAATTTTGTTTTTTTGCTGTGATGTTATGAGAAAATATCAATTATTCGTAAGAAAAGACACACGTAAAAACTACCGTTTGAGGCTTCTTTTTTTTTGTGATTGGATGATCCGATATCTAACTGATACTTCAAAACAAAATAATCCATCGACTTATAAATACATACTCTTTTGTTTGCGGGGTACAATTTCATTGATACACGTTAATGTATACTATCATTAAAGCGTGGCAATATCAATCAGTGTTTCACATTGTTCATGTTCTTATGATCCAATCCGATCTGAATGAATCATTTTTTGGCCCAATTTCACTTCAAGTGTTTCTTTTTCATGATTAGATCTGATCGAATTCGAACTTTATTATCAGCGCCTCCTGTCTTTCTCTTGGGAAAATTTATCTTTTAAATCCTTTTTTGTTCTCTTCATTTCTTAGTTGAAAACAAAAGATATATTCTTGTCGTATTTTCGTCTTTGATATTTTTTAGCGAAATCAGGAACAATTTAGAAAAAAACATTCTTTTGAATTGACCAATGCTTTATATTCATTTGTATTCTGCTGAGAAAAAAAATAACATACCATAAATATATTGTTCAACTAATACGAAAGTACAAAAGATGTTTAGTACTCAACTCTTACGCTAGACTCGAATTTCATTCACAAAAAACATAAAAACAAACAAAATATACATCATGTAAATTAAGAATTTCTACAAAACAAATCAGTTAATAAAATATCGGTTCTATATTATTGTTCATATTTTCGATTTTACTTTAACAAGTATGCTTGAATTAAAATATAAATAAATAAAGTTATGTGTTTAAATAGTCACAATTCATTCTTATCTTAAATTTTAGCATGATCATAGTAACGAGTTATAATCATATTTTTCATCACTAATAAAATTGTGTTTTAAAAAAATTCAAAACTCGGAAGAAAACCATAAAAATTCAGCAAAAGGTACCAAAATCAGAAAGTATTCAGAAGCTTTCCTTTTTTTTCAGAAAATCTAGCCGTCCCTGATCACTATTGAATAGACAGGTCATACGCCATGCATCATTTTTCAAGGTCGACAAAAAAAAATCAGCGAAATAGGAGAAAAGATAGTACAATACATAACTTCTGGTTCTACTTAGCTTTTTCAGATTCTCTTATAGAACTTCTAAATGGAAACAAAACATTCAGAATAGCTTTTGTGCATGCAAAACGTTTAGATTGCACATCCAATTAGAAGTTCAAAATATTGTTTCATAATGCGAGTCGAGTCTCAAGGCCATTTTCTATTTTTTTGACCGTACCTGAGTCCTATTTTAATATCAATGTTAGCTATTGAAGAATGAAAAACATCAACGTACTAGATATTTGTCCTTGTCACAATGAATAAATAAAATGATTAATATATTCTATGATATATTCTTTCGGCAGTAACATTCTCGATTGACAAATATTATAAACAAAATATATTCGAATATCGATAAAAAATCAAACATTTTATAAACAATTTCATTATAATAATAATATTTTAGATATGTTTTTTTTTTGTGATATTTTCTAATGTTGTTAACGTCATGATCGATAGTGAATATAATAAAAATTCATTGTTGAATAAGAAATATAGCAAATTTTGAATCTTGTTCAATGCGATCATTCCTTTATATTATTTTTATTTTTTTACTAGTTATAATTTATACTTTCTATTAGCAAGATTTTTAGGACCATTGACTCTTGCTTTCTATAGCAGATTAGGAAAGTGGCTGATACAGTTTGATTAAAATTTCTAGTAATGAATATTTTGAAATGATAAATATAACAAACGACTCAGAATTTTATTTTGATTCGAACTTTCTATCTCTAGGATTTGAGCAAAGTTGTTAGAAATCTGACTGAGACAAATTATTTTTCAATAGTACTGACCTCTATTTTTTTTTGCTGTATTAATGGTCCAGCAAGCAAATAGCATTTTGCTCAATAGAAACTGCCTGTTGATAATTTGACCTGTCTCTCTCTGATCACTTGAAAAATTCAAATAGTATTAAGTCAAATACATTTTTACTTCGATGATTTATATCATTGGTTATCATTAAATATTTGTTAGTTACAGTTGTTCTAAAGGAGAACTTTCTCTCATCGGAAACATCTTGGATACCTTGTTTGGAGTGCTAGCTAAGATATTATTGTTGGTCTTTTAGTGATTTAATGATTATTTTTAATTCAGATTTGTCTCTTGAGCTAGTATATATAATCAATGTTGTTCACAAGTTATTTTTCCTGCTTGAATTATTTAAAATGTAGAAAGATTTATTGATAAAAAATTCAAAGAATCAACTATTTTGATGTTCCCATTAGGAAGAATTAGGTAGAGTAGTCATGTATTAGTGGCGTAACCATGGGGAGCCAAGTAGGGCTCAGATTCACCACCGGGAACTTGAGCCCTCTCATGCTTAGTCTGATATATAACAATAGACGAAATTCAACTATAGAACTCTCAAATGAAGTTTTAGTTGTTGAGGATGTCTGTGTAATTTCAAATAAAAGTTGTATCAGACAAATTAAAAGGTACCTAGTGATTTGCAAAAATAATAGGGTCTCTTTTCATGTTTGGTTCTTTATTTATAGCTAAAGTATTTGATTATGATAAAGTATAACAACTAATTCGATCTATAATTCAAGAGCTTGATTCTTCTCGAAATAAAAAAATCTTTTCAACAATTATTTCAAACAATAATCAGTTTTTATCAAAAAAACAACATAAATCCAAAGATAAACCAACATAACATCGAAAACGAGCTGTTTCTATCAGATTCAAAAACTCAGTTATTACTAATACGATGGGATAACACGATGATAATGAAAATGAACAATATTATAGAGCATACATCTATTACCGATCAATTAGTAATATACTAGTTGAGTTAAGAGATCAATTTTTATCAAAAACTTAAAATATTTTATCAAGTGTTTCATCATTATGTCCAGATGGTGATACGTTTTTACATTTTGACTCGTTAAAACCACTTACTGATCATTTGAATTTTGATGTCGATGTTCTATTCAATGAATTAGTTGTTGTGTAACCCATGTTAGAACATGAATCATTAACTACTATAGTTGGTTTATATCAAGAATTATATCCTTTTACAGAAGCATTTTCAACACTGATTGCACTTATCGAAAATGCAATGACTATTCCAGTATTTTCAATGACATGTAAACGCACATTTTCAAAAATAACTGATCAAAACAAAAGTGAGAAATGCAACGAATGATGATCGTCTAAGCGATTTCTGTTTCTAAATAGTCGAGCGTAGTATCGATATAGATTTTGAAAATCTTATTGTTAAATTCTCAGATATTCATAAAAGTAGTCGTATTATGTTGAAATAAATATTATTGTTTTTGTGTTCATTATATTTTGCTCATTCATCTGAATTACTGGCTACTCATCAAGACTACTCAGTGTGTAAAAATAGTCTTTTATCTGGGTTCTGATGTTATGTTTAAGAGTTTATTGATATTGATCTCCTCATATATAAACTATGAGGGCTGAGCCCCACCACTCTTAAATTTCTGGTTACGCCGCTACCGTGTACACTAACGAATGATCAATTTCTTTCATGATGTTTTTTTAGAATTATCTATAACATGTGCTGTAACCAAATTGATAGACTTTTTTCTCAAAGATAATTCGAAATTACTTTTAAGGAAATTTCTTAAAAAATTCTAATTTTTCGTGAGCAAGCAATCGATATCCAAATAATTTATAGTAAAACTTTCATGATATTCTAATTCTAAAAGAAAACATTCGTCCACGTAGCAGCTATGAAATTTGTTTCGTGTATATCTTTGTTTCAGTGAGTTTTATTATAGTCTTCATCGCAGGAAATATGATGTATCTATTTTATTGTTTTTATTTTTAACATTTTTATTTTCATTTGAAACAAAAAACAAATGAATACATTTGATGAACATAAACAAAATGTTTGTGATTGTGATATATGAGAAAATAACATAAGACTCGTGTCTGTCTCATCACATAAGAAAATGGAAACAAGAATCAAATATTTGATGATATGCGAAAAATCTGGGCACAATGTATTCGTTCTTTTCAAGGATAACATGTTAAAACTACCTGCTACCTATTACAAAACGTTTTTTTTTGCATTACCCAACTTTTATGTAGAGATCTTCATAGTGCGAAGTAGATCTGCTATTGATAGATCAAACGAAAAGATTTTTTTTCAAAGAGAGTATATCATATGTCTTTATTACTATGGAAAATGACATGACAGTTATTGATGATAAGAACTGATTTATTTTTCTTTCTGATTCAATCGATCCATTTTGATCATATCACAACAAGATGCTATATTACAAAATTACAACAATGAATTAGTTAAATATCTATATACATTTTTTTTTGTCTAGTTTTCTCTTCTATATGAAACAATATCACTAAAAGTAATCCTTTCTTTTTTTTTTATTCTTTTTTTATCGGACACATTTATTTGTATATTTGAAGTAAATACAAAATATGTAAAATTAAAAAAAAAAAATTTATTCATCAGACATATTTTTAATCCTAATGATGACGATGTATAACATGATCTTTCACTTTGTGGCGTTATTTCAAGTTTTGTTGAATTAAAACATAAAATATTTTCAATATAATTATAAAGTTCATTTAAATATTCATTTGATAAATAATTTTTTCGACTAAATATCCATAATACTGATTTGTTACATGGATCATTTTGTGTATAATTTTCTGACATACATGCATAAATTAATGCAGAATGATTATAATCAGTTTTTAATATATAATAAGGCCAATTAAGTATTTTACTACTATTGAGATCTTGGGTTTGCAAAATCATTTGTGCACTATTATTTGCAATAATTAACCATGGACCAAATGAAAAACATTGTTCTGCATTAGGAAATCGTGCTTTACCATAAACAAGAAGACGTTGACTAACATTATTTTCTAATTGAAATGATTGAGAATAATCACTCCATATACTTGATGCATTATGATATTCACTTGATAGCCATTGTATTTCGTACCATATTCCAAGAAAATTTTGTAAACTAAAATTTGATTGAACAGTTAAATTTGAAAATGAAGGTACTGTACATTCCATTGATTTATTAATTAATAAAAGCAATTCTATTATGAGAAACCAATACATATTAATTTATTGTATTGTTTTTATTAAAAATATAAAATAAGTATACAGAAATATACCTACGCACGCTATTTATATACAAAACGAACTGCCAATATAAATTAGTCAAGTATGTGACGTGTGAAATAGGGGTATGTAAACAAAATAATTTAATATACGTCGTTTTTTTTTGCTGCAGTTTTATGGAAGTATAATATTAATGACGTAAATAGGAAAAAACACAGACAAAAATTGCTATTTGATGTTTCTTTTTTTTTTCGATTGAATGATCTGATTTCTAACTAATACTTCAAAACAAGATAGTCCATCGATTTTTGAATACATTCTGTTTTTATTTCAAGACACTAGTTTATTCATGGACTCCAATGTACACTAGAATCAATTCTTGATAATATTCAATATTAGTTATTGAAGAATATAAAATCATCAATGTATTACACATTCGAACTTGTCATAATGAATAAATAAAATGATTTATGTATACGATAATATAGGTTTTTTTTGGAAACTAACATTCTCTATCATATAAATAGTACAAAATATATTCGAATATTCATAAGAAATTAAATATTTTGTAAACAATTTTATTATGATTACAATATTTTAGATATGATTTTTTTTTGTGATGTTTTTTAACTTTGTCAACATGATTATTGATAGTTAAAATTTAATAAAAATTCATAATTTAATAAGAAATATAACGATTTTTGAAGGTTGTTTAATTCGATTATTCCTTGATGATATCATTTTTATTTTCTTACTTGTTATAATTCATACGTTTTATATCTCATTCAGTAGAAAAATATCAAATCTTTATCTTGACTATAGAATTAATCCTATTAAAAATAAATATTGACAAAGATTATAGTTCATTGATCAATTATAAAACTATTCGAAACATTTTACCTATAAAAAATCTAAATAATCAAATTATCCCACTTTTGTTTTTAGTATCAAAGAGTGATGGATGAGAATAACGAAAAGTATCAAATAACTTTCATTTTTATCGATGAATACAAAAGGATTTCGTTTTTAAATAATGTATCAACTATCGACCTTCTTTTTTTGTGTGTTAAAGATTTTTCAAAAAAAAAAAAAAAAAAAAACAATTAACTATAACGAGACTATTCAATGAACAAAAAAACAAATGAACAATAAGAAAATGATAAAATATCGAGAAGAAAAAAAAACCAGTACGCACACATGAATTATACTTCTTGAAAACGAGAAAGACAATGTGTACGAGATTGCGAACAAACGCATGATGTGATAGATACTTGTTTAAAAAAAAAAAAAGAAACTAACGAACAAACACAGTGCGAATTACACAAGTTTAACATCTATCCACACTGTATATAAACACGAACTGTAATATATAACACAATATAGAATGAATTCGAAAAATACATTCATATTGAAAAGAAATCGAATAAACACATACAAAATACTAAAAGTTCAAGGAATTAAGAACGTGAGAAAGAAAAAAAAGTAATATATATGAGCTTTGATTTTGTACAATATTTATAACATCATGCATCATTATTATTATTATTATTACTTATTTTTAGTTTTTCATAAACACGTGCAAATAAATCTTTATAATTTGTTAATTCATAAGATGGTTTACTTATTGATTGTTTATTTTCTAATAAAACTTCATCATATAATGATACTTCATGTTCAGGTGGTGAATAAATATTCGATAGAATTATATTTGAATTATCATTTGTATATTTTTCTAATAATTTTTTACAATGATTTAATTCATTTTGTAATGAATCATTATCATCACGACGTTGTCGTTCGAGTAGTGTTATACGATCAATTAAATAACGTTTTTCTTGTCGAGATTTATCAAGTCTTTCATTTAATCTTGAACATTCTGTTGTTAATGAATTAATACGTGATTTTAGTTCAGTAAGTTGTGTTTTAAAAACTGATGCTGATGATACATCAAATCTATTTGAAGATGTTGATAAGTCTGACGATAATGATGATGACGACGAACTTGATATCGAATTAAAATCAAACGAATGAGAACGTTGTAGTTTTGTTGATTTTAATGTTGAATTATTCGATTTTTGTACAGGAGAATGTAATTGTTTAGGAAAAAAATGAGTTGTAGACTGTTTTAATCGAAATGTCTCATATTCATGTTCAATATCAAGATATTGTTTACGTGTTTTTTCACATAAATCAGATAACCTAGAAGAAAAAAAAAAAAGATCAAAAATAAATAATGATCTCAATGTATTAATAATCATCATTGTCTAGTTCATGCCCGTCGGTAAGATATGACTAGACAGTATATGTACGAATAATTAGAGCATAAATGATGAATATATATTATTTGTATATGTGTCTATTTTTATATATTCATATGGTTGAATGAATATTTTAATATGAATACTTACTCTTGAATACGTTGTCGATTTATTTCATTTTCTCGACGTTGTCGAGCAAGTTCTCGTTCTAAATCAATATTAGATGCATCTAATATTTCTGTTTGTTTACATTTTGTATCGAGTTGTTCACGAGTTGATTCAAGTTTAGCATGTAATAACTAAAATTTAATATAGATATAATATGTTACATTATATTATAATAATTTAAAAAAAAAATATATTTCATATATTTATGTTTATTTTCAATGTTCTTACTTTTGTATTACATTCTTCATCATCAATTTGTTTTTGTAAAATATCTATATAATTTTGTAATTCTTGATTTCGTTCAAGTAAACATCTGCCAAGTTCAGCAGCTAATTGAAGATCTAAAGAATATTAAAATATTAAAAGAAATTTGTCTTAAAACAATAAACCTTTTTCATAATCATCAGAAGTTGATATTGATGATGATGATGTTGTTGTTGTTATTGCTGCTGCTTTTGAAGATGAAGAAAGAATTGTATTGTTAAGATCAAGTTCAGCACCATCCATGACTGACAATAGCATTATAGAAGCTCGTACATGTCGATTAACCTGAAACAAGTGACGTTTTCGTGATGGTATTGGTGAAATCATGTTCTGTTTCCTTTCGATATTTTAATACAATTATTTATCGGACTCAATTGATCATATTTTGAATAAAGAAGAGAAAGAAAAAATAGGAAAAGGGAACAGTTTATGTTCTTCTCTCTCTCTCTCTCTCTCTCTCTCTCGTTTCTTTTTCTCTTCATTTTCTTTATTCTTAATTCAACATGTTTGAGGGTGGAAAGACTAATTAAAACAATGTAATTCTAATCCGCTGCGTTGATAATCAAAAAAGTGTTCGAAAAAAAAGAATATAAAGTATTTATTTGAACAAACAATCGAATCGTTTTTATTCGTTTGTCTTTCATTTTCTTACTTGATTGGATTATATATGACTTTGGTACGAAATAACGTGGTAGTGAATGAGTTTACATACTATCACCTCTCTTTATATGCTTACGATACGAATAGGCATGTGTGCACATTGTTTTCCTTCTCTTCCTCCCGGCTGCTTAGTACTATGTGATAGATAAGCCTTTTATATATATGTATGCGAAGCGTATATGTGAGTGTGTGTGTCATTTCCAGTAAAAGAAAAAACGAAGAAAACTATTGGTAGTAGCGATGATGATGTGGATCAATGATAGATACAGACCATTTTTTTTGTCATCGCTAGCGCTGCCGTCTCTTGTGATACATATAAACATGATGGAGAAAAAAAAGCGAAGCAAAAAAAGAGTAAGGCAGAAAGATAGGCTAAACAAATCTCTATCTATGTTGTCGTTTACTCAAAGATTATGTAGGACTAACAGGCGTATATATAAACATTTGTATATGTGTATGTCAACTGAATCAAAAAGGTGTATGTGTTCAGGCATAAATTTTCATAGTATACTTTTTCTGTTCATAAAATCTACAGATCAATATCATCAATTATTTTTTGTCCTCTCTCCCTCTGATTCTCAAGTTTTTTATACACAATAATTTTTACAACGATTAATGCAGATGTTTCTTAGTGATATCTTTTAGTTAGTATGAGCTATGCTTCGAGTTACACTATCATAATCACTTGTCCTCGAATACTGCATGTAATAAGAGGATTTTATATTTATTTTTCTTGTACATCGTCGCCTTCACCTCTTTCTCTTTTTTTTTGTACATATTAAAGATTGATGAATTGACTGATGCTATTTTTGTGATAATATATATATATAATCTTATTTATTCTTTGATGATTGTTGATTTTTCATTTGTTTTATGTGTATACATATATGACACATTAGTAGTTTCGTAGTTGAATAAAACTAAATCCTTGACTGACTCAATCGATTTCATGATTGAAAGAGAAAAAAAAAATACGAAGGCAATGCATACAGTTATTTCATGTCTCTTCAAATTTCTTTTAGCTTATCGAAGAATAAAAAAAGAAAATCTGTTAAGATTGTTCATTGCATTTATCAAATATGAAAGTTAAATACATACAGAACTACAATCCGAAGATGAATGTTGATTTTTAATATTCCAAGTAGACATTGAATGAATTTTTTGAGTACTTGATAAAACAGTCCACGACGTAGTTCGTCTCAATAATCTTTCGTACATGAATATACTCTTCGATGTTTTTATGACGTCAGATAATAGAAGCACATTTATATACCTTTTTTTTTTTTTGTTTCTTTTGATATTGACTTTGATAGATCATTTGAGTATCTTATCTATTTATTCGTTTTTCTTTTTGTTTCACAATAGTTTGCTAAGTTCAGTTAAAATAATAAAAATGTCACATTGAATTACTCAATAAATAAAAAAAAAGAAATTATATCTAACAATTGTTGTATTTACGAAAGAAAATGATTTAAATGTACTGTACATAATTTATGTGACGTATCGTTGTTGTTTTTTTTGATCATACTGAGGACAATATTCTTTATAACGAAGCAAAAAACAAATAGATATTTATAGAAAATCTTTTTTTAACTGCTTGCTGTCTTTGTTTGTACGTGCACTTGAAGACTCAATAGCAGTCCAAATATGATGACTATAATATTAAATATAGTTTTTTTTCTTTCTGCATTCTGTTTTATTGTATCATTTATTTTTCTTTTTGTATAGCATGATATTGTCATCAGTGTATACAAGAGTATATGAAAAAAAAAAGGAAAAAATACAGTTTTATACAAAAAACTAAATTTTTATTATTAATAGTAAAATATTAATATGCTGACATATTCTTATATTACATAGATTACTAGTGAATATGATATCATAGGCAACTTATTACAAGATTCAAGAAAAAAGAAATACTAAATTGAGCATCGTCAGATGGTGATGTTTTATCGTATGTTGTGAACGTTATTCCCATACGTAAGATTACATATCATTATAGTACATGTTCACATTATTCATAATATTGCATATGAACAAATGCATGATATCATCGATCAAAATTCAAGTAGTTCCCGAATGAATACGCTGTACAGTCAACCCTAATATAACTAGCTCAAATTTCACATGGAACTCATCAAGCACTATTCTTTCTACACCTCATTTATCAAAGTTGTGCAAATCATTAATCAGAAAACCGCTAATGAGTCTTTTGTTCGTATACATAACATCAGAAAGATGATCAATTAACCCATATGTATTTGTCGATAAGCGTAAGCATGCGTAATGTGATGTCAACCATTATTATTTCAAACATACACAATCTGATTATATATCTAATATGCTCAAGTTTAGTATAGCAAACAGAACTGCAACAAAATTATTTCTTTCTAATTATTCTTCTCATCACAATGATTTACTCTTGATCGTCTGCTCTTAATGATCTCAGTATTCGCTAATGGGACCGAATAAATAAATTTCTCGTCTTTGATCTCTAGATACATTTTTCTTTTGTTAAATTTTTTTCGTATTAAATTTCTTTTTTCCAAATAAATATTTTTTAACTTTAATAATAAAATATTGTTTTAGTAGATTTTCATTTTTCTTCTTTTTTTGTAGCATATTAAGTGAACACGCATTGTATATGAATAAATAACTATTTTGAGATTTCTCGAAAATAGCTCAATCGTTCTGAGGAACGAACCCTAGACTCCATTGTGTTCGATGACTTCTATCTGTAGCAATCGTTTATTTTCTTGAAGCAAGTCTTACGAGAATTGTAATAGATTTTCTCTAGTTGCTTTCATGTTTTCAATAATTAGCATTTTTCTCTGAGGTTTGCAAAGTTAATTTCAAAAAGTCATTCGTGGAAAGCAAAAAAAGTTGTTGAGTTCGACCTGAAACTAATGAAAACTGCTTTGAAATGAGCACTTTGACAAATCCATTTTGGATATAAGTGAAACATTATCTAGGATATCTTATGCATATTTCTTTTTTTTTTGGGTTGTGAATAAGGAGAGCGAATTAATATGTTTTTAGCAGAATTTAACTATGTCATCTGATTAGCTTTTTCGATGTATATCATGTACAAATACAAATAATTATTTTTTGAGTAGCAAGTTTCACTTTTCGTTTCTACTGTTAACACGTAATTTGCTTTAAATTGAATAATAAGTTTATTTTTGAAACGTAATACGCATCATAATAATTGAAAATGTTCTGTATTTTTCACAATTACTTTGTAATCGGTCGAATCAATTTTATAATTAGCTTTTATTTCATCTGATCTTACCGTTAATTTAACTGCCTTTTCTTTTTTGTTGAAATTGTATTTCTTTTTTTTTTTTCGAATAATATTTTGCAGTTTCTCCTTTTTTTTCTTTTGGATCTACGTAAATGATCAGGATTAAAAGTTAATATTGATGATTAAGATTATGTGTGTCAACATATTTGGTTAGCACCATGTCCACGGAGCTTTCTAATTGCTCGCATCATAATTTCACAGATATATGTAGCTTCGAAGTTTGAATAATAAATTTCTCTAGAGAGTAGATCTTTTACTAGAAAAAATTCAGATGTTGGTGGCAGTGTGAAGTCATAGGCTGAGTCTGTATTGGAAGATTAATGGATTAAACTAAATTAATAACTCGTTTTCCAAGTCTTTCTGTTGTTTTGTCAACACATGATATGTCCACGAAAATTTGGTTCTTTCTTGTTTATTTATTTAGTTATTAGTTGAGAAGAATATATTTTCGTCTCATTCATTTTATTCTAGTATTTGCCCAAGGTTTTTCTAATCTGAACTAATAGTGTAATCAGAAAATTATACGTGTCAGAGCTGAGTTTCTAGTTTGTTTGTCGAACTTTGTCATCTCATTTAAATATATTTTTCAAAGCACAAAGTTTTATTTATTTTGGATAAAGCTGCCAAAATCAGCTTATTAATATCATCGGAGATATTTTCTCAAAAATCATGGTTTTTAGGGCCAATCAAAATGCAGTTTTTTTCGTGTAGAAGAAATATACAGAATCATTCCCTTTTTAATTCGTTTTCTTTGCAAAAACTAAGACGATTGAAACGTGTCCTATGTTGATAGTTTCATCTGACAATGACATCAGTTTTCATAAAGTTTTAAGAGTTATATGACATTTTCTGATAGTAAGGGAAACACAAGTGCTTCGTTCCTCAGTAGGGTTCTGGATTCCTTTTTTTATATTTTTGAATTTTACTGTTAATTCCATTATATATATTATTGTTAAAGGAAAAGCACTAGGCTGATGATAGGTATCTTTCTGGCAGAGACGACAAGAACAGTTTAATCTACATCAATAAGTGTTTCGATTGATACAGAATAAGTCTATGATTTTGCACCATATCAAGAAACAATATTGAGACTACATAAAGAAAAATTTATTTTCACAAGAGCAATCGACCAACAAACAAGTTTTCTTTCAATGTAATTTATTATAGAGTCTTGTGTTTTTCATCGATAGATACATGAACAATGCTTTGGGAGATGAGAAATGATTTTAAGATTAACCATTTATTCACGAGTGCATTATTATGGTTTTTCATGATATTTTTTGCTCAAATTGTACCAAAATGCAGTCTAAAGAATGCTCTGTTAGTGATAAAATTCTTAAACTTTCAAATTAGTATTCTTAATGTATGAGTTTGAGAGAAAGCTAGAAGAGTGATAAGATTTAACAGCTGGCAGAGTATTCTTTTGGGTGTATTTTGATGTAGGTTGAGATAAGATTATCATGAAAATCAATGAAACTGCACAAAAAAAGATATGTTTGAAAACAGTTATTGAAATCTTCAAAGTTAATTAATCGTGTACAGATAGACGTTGTAGAGATTGATCTATCTAATGACGAAAATCACAGATCCCTACCTTGCTAGCATGTGGCTAATTCTGAAAGGAAAATATGATATGAAGAGAACGAGTTGTTATCGTATCAGTATACAACATGGGTCAAGTTTTTGTGACTCGATCGGAGCTGGACTCTAACATCAACTATTCTTGTCTTTCTCTGAAGAAAATCAATTTCTTGATCCTTGTTTGCTCACTTCATGTCGTAGTTGGAAACAAACGATATATCATTGACCATTTTTCGTCCTTAATGTTTTGCCGATATGTTTCCATAGTTGATATAACATGATTATGTGGTAAAATTTTTTCTTCTGGGTCTTTAATGCCTTACGCATGAAACCTGTGACCTTTATAGCATCAGTGAATAGGCAATGTACGTGCTATGCATGTTGTCCGATGTCAATGAAGAAAAGTCGGTGCAATACAAGGAAAGTACGTCAGATGTATAACTTCTTATTCTACTAAACTTTTCGGAACTCTTTTATAGAACTTCTAAATGAAAAAAAGTATTCAAAATGTCTTTTGTATCTGTAAAACGTTCAGACTACAGATCCACTTCGAGATTCAAAAATTTTTCTTAAGCCGATCCAAGTCGAAAACTGTATCCTATGGTCGTATGGTTGTTATAGAAGTCAGAAGCATCGATATATATATATATATATTAATGTAAAAACAAATGATACTTTACTTTCCTCTAAACTGTCTAGTATAAGCAGTAGAATTTTATCATGGAATCACAAAGCTTCCTACAATTTCGAATACTCTAAGAGAAAAAGTTTTTCAAAATGTACTTATCCTTTTTGAATTTTGAAAAAAAAGGAATTTAAAGCTGCAGCATAAGATTATTATGCAGAGTAATCAAATTTATGTATATTCAAGATAATATAGACTTCATTTCTAAAACTTTTTTCATATATTCTTTAAAAACAATTTTCAACAATGATGCATTGTACATAATGTAAACATATGGTTTTTTTTCAAGTCACGCCAACAAATGATCTTGTCTTTTGTTATTTTGCTTTGTTTGCAGGGAAATCAATTTGTTTCATTGTCTTAAGACGTCTATCAAGGTTACCTGTAGAAAACAATACAAGAAAAAGATTTTCTTTTGTGAAATTTTTTAGAAAGAATTTCAGTAGAATCCTGATTGCTATTCTGCGTCATTTCATCACTTTTTTTTATCTATTAAAGCACTAACTAAGATAGAGATATTTGCTCTTATCATGAAAACTTTAGCTGCACTTTTCTTGCATTCTGTTCTCCTTTTTTTACTGTTTTCTTTTTTCTTTTAAAAAGCAACGTACTCACTAACGCATATGCAGCACGTCAATGAAAAAACAAAACGTATGATAAGGAGAGAACAACATGAATCAGTATTATTATCACCATCAAAACCCTTCAAAAAGTGTCGTTGTTTTTATAATACTTAAGTAGTCGTCGATTGAAGTAATACAAGTATACATAAATCATCATGAGTGGCTATCCTTATGGAAATCCAGCTGGTAGCTATCCACCACCCTATGGTATAGGTAACACTGGTTATCCAAACTATCCACCAAATAATAATTTTCAGCTTCCTCCACCGCCAATACCCATGTATGCTGACAATCAATCATTTGCACCACCTTATGGCACGACTACTCCTTATATGCCTGGCAATAATAATTATTCAGCAGCACCCTACAATGTAAGTCAAATGCCAACTGACACATATGGTTATGGAGGTAGTAGTAACTATCCACCACCTCCACCATCTGGAGGACAAATGCCATCACCAATGTTGAATCAATCTGCACAACAGTATGAAGGTAAATATGAATTGATTATTTAAATAAATATATGAAAATCCCTTACTCTCTTTTGAGGTTTCGGAAATTCACAATATCAACAACCATATTCCCAAGAAATGCCGTCATCAGTGTCTGGCGGTTTATATCCACACTTGTCAACACCAGCAATACCATCAAACTATGCGGTGAGTAATAATCTATTTCTCATGTTCTTTTAAAATTATTTCTCTTTTTCATTTTGTTATTTCAGGGAGAAGGAATAGCTTCTTCATATCAATCCCAACATCAACATCAATCGTTTTATCCTGAACAACAACCATCAACAATACTTGCTAGTTTAGAGCAATACCAAGGAACAGTTTTTCCGGCATCAAATTTTAATGTCGATGCTGACTGTCATGCATTGAGTCAAGCAATGAAAGGAGCAGGTACATCAAAAATAGAACAAAAGAAGAAACTTGACTATATTCTCGAAATTCATTCTCATTTCAAGGAACCAATGAACGTGCTTTAATCGATATTATTGCTAACCGATCCAATGCGCAGCGTCAACAAATTAAACTTCAATATAAATCGATGTATGGCATGGTAGGTATATTCTAAATTTAAAATCAAATTGAAAGTTTCATTTTTCGTTAACTTAGGATTTAATTAAACAACTTGCTGGAGAACTAAGTGGAAATTTTAGAGAAACAATTACTTCCTTATTTGAATCACCGGCACATTTTGATGCGTGGTCATTGCATCAAGCTCTAAACGTCCATATTTTGTTGTATACATATAATCATAATTGTATTTATTGTTACTTTTTTTAGGGAGGTAGAGAAGGTACACTGCGTGAAATTTTACTTACAAGAACAAATAGTGAAATTCAAGCAATTGTTGAATCATATAGACGAAGTAAATATGTTTTATTCGTTTTCAATTAATTCATATTCTAACATATATATATATATTGATAGCATACAATAGGGATCTTGAAAAAGAAATTAGTAGTCGTGTACGAGGAACTGATTTCAAACGAATGCTCATTTCTGCTGTACAGGTGAAAAGATTTGTTTGTGCTAAACTCATTGTAGTGACGCGTTTTTTCTTTGTTATAGGCTAACCGAGAGGAATTGAGTCCACAACAAATTCAACAAGCTCGTCAGATGGGTATTGAAAGTATTATTGATCGGTAAAAATTTTGAATTTTCTGATAATTAATTTCTATGTTGTTATTCTTCGATAGTAATCGTGCTCGTCAAGATGCTGATGATTTGTATAAAGCTGGTGCTGGTAAATGGGGCACAGATGAGAAAGTGTTTAATGCTATTTTTGCTCGACGTAATTATTATCAACTTCGTGCTACTTTTGAAGAATATCAAAAAGTAAAGTTTAAAGTTTAATTTAAAAAAAAAAATTTTTCAAATTTCTTGTAGAAATATCGACAAGATATTGCTAAAGTAATTCGATCAGAATTTTCTGGTGATATTAAAGATGCTTATCTTGTTTTGATATCATGCATTCGTGATCGACCATCATTTTTTGCTGAACGTATTCATAATGCTGTTAGTGGTTTAGGTACCAATGATTCAACACTTATTCGTGTAATTGTTACACGTTCGGAGGTAAATGAAAACACAATAAAACTAATTGAAATGAAATCTTTTTTATGTGTATTGTCAGATTGATCTTGCACAAATTAAAGAACGGTATCAACAAATGTATAAGCGTTCGTTAGCTCAAGATGTTAGTGGAGATACATCGGGTGATTATAAACGAATTCTGTTGTCTATAATAAAATAATATTTGATTTACTATTTATATGAAAAAAAAAAGAATTATTGTCAGAATGAAAATTTATCTTTGTATTTGTGAAAGAATAAACAAAACGATTTTTATTATTTTATTTTTCATCAATTGTCAAGAAGAAGACTTGCTTTGCCAATGATATAATAATTCACAATACTTACATCACATATGAATATCACCTATTATTGTGCTAATAGAAGTGACAACTAATTTTTCATGATCATAATTATAAACGAAAGATTTTCACAAACGGATGATTAAAAATTTTGAAATCACATTGATATTTAGAGAAATCAATTTCTTTACTGGAAAAAAAAAATTTCTTCGACCTTTCTCTATAATATTAATTATTACTTAGATTTTCAATAGTTTACAAGAATTTTCTTTCTATTGATGTTTTAATTTTAAGCATGCTATTATTTGCTTATTTTCAATTGTCATCTGTAATAATATGTGCCAGAAAATAAAAATGAGCAAATGTCAATTAAGTTTAAAATAGAAACAAAAGCATATTTGTTAATGATACACAATAGGTACGGGTAAAATAGGACGAGATTGTTGTGGTGCTGTTGTATTACGTCGAGGATGAAAATTAAGATCATCTTTGCTATGAAATCTATTATCATCATCGAACATTGTTGGTTTTTCTGGTCGATAGAATGTACCCCTATTATGAATAATAATAATATTTTAAAAATAATTCATTACTAATAAATAACATACGTTTTAGCTGAATACCATTGACGAATTGGATGTGGATAAGTAACACCTGTTTGTTGAAGTTCAAAATTGAGCTGCTTCTGATATTCAACTTCTGCTTGCATGCCTTCTACATATTCACGTTGAATCTCATATTCTTCCTAATGAAATTTTAATTAATTTATTTATTTTTATAATTATCTAACTGTACCTCTTGTTTCTTTCTTTGTTCATAATTCATTTGTCCAATTAAATCTTGTCGATAGGCAAGTTGTTTTGTTTTATGACGTGCTTCACGATCTGCTTCTTCTAATTTAACTTGTTCAGAAATATTTTTCATATTATCTTTTTGCCATTGATGTTCATTTGCTTCTTGTACTTTTCTTTCATCTAAATTGAATTGAATAATAAAGTTTATTAATTAATTAAGAATAACAATACATACTTCGTTCGATTAATTGTTGTTGTCGACCTTCAATAACTTCTTGAAGAAGTTTAGAACGTTTATCTTTTTCTGCACGTATTTTTTCTGCACGTTTAGCATTTTGTCTGTCTATTTCAGTTTGTAAAACACGATCAAGTTCAATTTGTTGTCTACGTTCATCAAGTTTTCGTTGTTCTAAATAAGCATGATAACGTTGATTTTCATCACGAAGTTCGAACTAAAAGAAAATTTTCAAATTTATTTTTTGAATTCTTCTTAAAACAAAAAAAAACGATGAAAATATATAAACCTTTCGTTGTCTTTTGTCGATTTCGTCACTTATAGTTGCATGTTGAGTTTCTTCAGTAAGTTTTTGTTCAAGTGCTTTTTCTTCTTCAGCTTTACGTTGTTGAAGTTTTTGTTTAGTACTAAAACAAAAACAAAAAAAACTTAAAATAAGATTAATTCAATCAATCGAAAAGATTAATTTACGTCAAAACTGTATCAAGTACACGTTTTTGTTCTTCTTGTTTGCGTAGTTTTTCTTGATATTCAGCAATTTTTTCATCTTTTTGAGCACGAAATTGTATCCACTATATGTAAAAAAATATTCTCAAATAAGCAATCAAGTAAATACCAAAAAAAAAAAGGGTTACGGCAGCTTCAGAATATTCTTTTCGCTTGCTTTTTTGTAAATTACGTTCAGCTTCTGAAGCTTGCATTTGTTCACGTATAATTTTAGCCATATTTTCTGATTTTACTTTAGCTTCTTGTGCATCACGATCTTCACGTTCTTTCTTTTTTGCAATATCATTATACCATAATTGAGACCAAAATTGTTCTTCTGCCTATATTTTAAATAATATATTTAATGTCATTCAAACATGAAAAAAGAAAAGATTTTACTTGGTGATCTTTTTTCTTATCGAATTTTTCTTTCATTTGCCATAAATGTTCATTACCTAATTCATGATCTAATTCTTTCGATTGAAGTTCACGTAATTCAGCACAATCACGTCGAAAACGTTGATCATATTTTTCTTGTACAAGTTTAGCATGTTCACTTTCTTTTTCTTCTCGTATACGTTTAGCTTTTTGACGCATTTTTCCAATACGTTCACTTACACTTTCTTTAGATGATTCGGCTTCAGCAAGATATTGTGCATCTTCAGCAGCAAGTAATGCACGTAAACTAAAATTAAAAGAAAATATGAGAAATTTCAAATTTGACAGCTTTAAGAATTCGAAATAAAATTATTCTTCGCAAAAACACTTTAAATCTTATACACACATATAGTAAAAGTATTGTATAAAAAAAAAAGAATTTTATATACCGTTCACGTCGTTCTTCGAGTTGATGATCTGTATGATTTATTCTTCGTTCAACTTCACGTCGTACTTGAGCATGAAATGCTTTAGTTGATGATAATTCATGAAATTGTATTTTATTTAATTCTGTTTTTGCTTCTCGATTTTGTTTGTCTCGTGTTTCTCGAATAGCTTCAAGTTCACGATTTTGTACTACAAGATTTTTATGTGGTCGATAAGGTTTTTCAAGCTAAACAAACCAACAAATAAACAAGAGTTGATTCAAGATTTATTCGAAAGAATCATGAATTTTTTTTTTCTTATTTACCACACCGAATTGACCAGGTTGCGGTCCAGGAATATCACGAATACGTAAAGGTGGATAAAGACTTGTAGCCATTAGAAAAATAAGTACCACTGAAGAAAAAGAAAACTCTTTTTTGCTCTATTAAACTAAACACAAAATAAATGCCATGTTAAGAAAACTTTCCAAGCAAAAGACTTCACACATGAAACAATACTTTGATTAATCTAAAGAAATATGTTTGATACTTTTAAATAATATTTTTAATTGAAATTTCGATAAATATTTTCATTTATATTTTATAATTATCAACAAAAAACAAAACGACATCTATATAAATCTGATAAATATTGTCAAGGTAACACACTTGATTTATTTGACAGAATGGTATTATAGAAAATATTAAAATTTATTTATCTGTGTATCAAAATGTTGTCTGGTAAGATTCTTTTTTTTTTGTCTAGCTGTTTAGCTTGCATAATCTAGAAATATTTATATATAAATCAAATGATTCTTTGCATGATTTGCTTGTCTTGCTTTTCTCAGGTGAAAAAATTATTTCACCAAATGTTGCTTTTGGCACAACAGCAATCAATCGACCAACATTTCCTAATAATATAGCGCATGATTGTTTTGGAAATCATCAAACACCATTACGAGGTGTACCAAATCTGTAAATTTCTATTTTATATTTAGTTAATTAATTGCTTGCTATTTATGCTCTATCTATTGCTTTAATATCACTAGTGGGCCAGGTTCATATAATAATGAAGAAAAGACAACATTTCAATATGTTCTTGATCATCAACCGATGAGTCGTCGTGGATATACTTTCAATGCACGAACAGAACAACGCAAAACCTTTGAAGCAAAAGTGATTTAAAAGAAAAAAAAATTTAGCTTTATTTTTATTCTTGCTCAAAGAAGAAGATAATTAATTTATTGTTTTTATTCTTCGAATAGGTTGATGTACCAAGTCCAGATACATATCAAATGGATCTAACGCGTTTACCAGATAAAAAACGAGCATTCAAACCTTTTAATGCAGCTTCTGAAAGATTTCCAATGCGTGCTAAAAGTGCCGATACACCAGGGTATAGAATATTTTTTTTACTTTTATAATTCATTAAAATTTTTCTCGTTACAAAAACAAAAGACCTGGTAATTATGAAAGTGATGTTAAACAGAATCGTCAAGTACATATGCTTCATAGTTTTGGTGGTCGAACTAAACTTATTCCTGCTGTTAAAACAAAGTGTATGTCATTAAATATGGACAAGGTTTGAAAAAGATCTTGTTTTGGTTTTATGTGAAATTTTTATTTTGTGTTTCAAGTGTATAATTTGTCTTCAAACACCTATTGGAGATTATTATCAATATCGAAATGAAATTCTTTGTTCAAGTTGTTTTAATTTTAATTGGCAATGGCAAGAAAAATTTAAAAGAACGTATGAGTTCAAAGAAAAAAAAAAAACCTTGATCACATTCGAAATTATTATATATTCTTTTTTAGATATCTTCAAGCTTTTCAAAAAGTTCGTGATTGTTCTTATATTCATGATCATGCTGGTACTTCAGCTAAAATTCAAGTAATTAACTAAATTTCATATGATTTAATATAATTCGAAAAATTTTTTTATTTCAGTTAGTGGATAATAAAGTTACAAAGAAACTTCAACGTAAAGAAGCTTATCTTAGTCTCTATTGGCCTTAAAATAATCATTTTATTGAATAAAAAACAAAAAATGACATTATAAAAATTGAAAAAAAAATTGTCTTTCAATAAAATTTCTCTTTCTTTTATAATTTATATTGTAGATCAGTTTTTAACATGACAAATTCACATAATTTATCAGAAATTGAACGAATTAAAGCTGAAATTCATCAAGAAGAACAAATAAAGTAAATTTTTCTTGTAAAAAAAAAAAAAAGACACAAAAGTATTTATTTGTATTTTATTAATAGATTATCACTTGAACAATCATGTCATGAATTACAAAATACAGCTGGTGAATTAGAAAAACGATTAAAAATGATTGATGAAGAAAGTATGTAAGATTTCAATTATTTTCTTTTTCTTTATTTAAATATTTAAGAAACTATTCTGAAAGAAAATTTTATATAGTGAATACTCATGTTGATGTAGGTGGACAAGTAGAAGGTATTTTTGTTTTTGTTTAAAACACAACAAAAAGAAAAAAAAATAATAAAATCTAATCACAATGTTTTTTCTGTTTTTTTTATCCATCAAAACAATAAAAATGTTTGATGTGATAAAAGAAAAAAAAAGAAGTTTTATTTTTTGTTTTTTTTTAATTTGAATTGAATTGAATTCAAAAATTCATTTTAATATAATTAGGTAATGAATGGAAAACACGTTTTGAAAATCAAGAAGAAATTAATCGTCATTTAGCAAGACAAATTATTTTACTTGAAAAAAATATTGATCAAGCTAAAGAAGAACAAAAAACTGGTATGCGCGAACAAGAATAATTAAGATAAATTTTATAAATTTACTTTTTTTTTGTTTTTAGCAAAAACGCGTGCATCAAAAGCAGATCCAAATGAAGTAAAATTTTCTTCTTATTATTTTTTTTGTATTATGTTTTAAAAAGAAGTTAATGCATATTTGAATTTTGTTTGAAGGTTAGTCAAGAAGTATTGAGTGTTGTTGAAAATGAAAAAAAGAATCTATTGAGTCAATTACGTGATTATGAATGGCGATTGGAACAAGAAAATAAGGTGTTTACTTTTTTAGTTTTCAAATTTAAAATAAGATTTTCTTTTTTTTTTGTCTCTTAAGGCTTATCATAAAGCAAATGAAGAACGAAAAATCTTAACAAATGAAATTACTGATGTTCGCAGTATGATAAATTTTTGTTTGATAAGAATAAATATATTTATTAACTTATTTTCAAAAAAAAAAAAATAGATGCAATTTCAGTTATGAAAGAACGTTCTCAAACAGAACACACCAAAACTGAACGAAATGGACAATTAACTAATCGAGAACCGAATGAGTATGTCGAATTAGAAAATTAATAAAAAACTTAGTTTTGTTTTTTTATTTTTATTTAGTAATATTCCTATGGATAAACGTGTTATTGATCCAAGAAAAGGTCCAATTAATCGAAATGCAGCAACACGTTCATTACCAAAATTGACTAAACAACAATAATAGCAGAAAATAGGCATGTTAAGCATTGCAATGAATATGGGTACTGCTTCATTTCTCAATATTCTACTGACCGCATCATTGTTCGGTGAATTACTTCATTGTATATGAATTATTCTCATCTTTTCTTTTTTTTTTTTTGTTCTTTGTTTGCTGTGTATTATTATTATAATCAGATAAATTGGGAATCTTTTAGACTGCGCGTAAAAAAATAGATGAAAACTTATAAATTTTATTAGTAAGATATTTACTTTTGGTTTTACATTCTTTTTTCACTTACAAATAATGTTTACTAGAAAAGAACATGTTGATGTTTTATTAAATATACTTAATGAAGCTGTCACAATGTTACTTGATGCTTGTAATGTTAATCAAACTCAAGATGAAATTCTATCATTGAAAAATTTGGCTAAGGATAAATATTCAAATCATAAACAACAAAAGACAATTAAAAATGTTCGTTTTATCAGAAAAAAAAACCGTTGAGGATAGAACCAAAGAAATTTTTTTAAAATGTTGAATCAAATACTACTATCATTAAAAACATGACACGGACAACAAGAAAGAATTTAGTTAGCAAACAAAAGATGAGATTGATATTGACCAATATATTATGGTAATTCAGCATTTGTTTGTGAGATTATATGTGCAATATTACGTTCGAGATCATCAATTCGTCGACCCATATCATCAACTAGAAACAGAAGGTTGAAGAAGAGAAACAACAATAAAAATTTTTTGTTTACTTCTTGTCATAATTGAATCACTCATATGTCCAAATTTATCTTGAATTTGTGAGATTGTATTTTGAACCTAAAAGAAAAAGATAAACAATCACAATTTTTAATATAATATATTTATCTACTAAATTAACAAGTTCTTGAGCATTTTGTGGTTCACGCATAGGATATTCCTGAAGATTAATCAATCCTGTTGTTGTAGTTGTATTTGTCATGATCCAAGAGAAAGAAAAAGAAGCTAATATTTTAATGTTATGTTACTTTTTGTTGTCTTGCAACTCTTCTCTCGTACTCGACTATTGTTAGATGGAAGAAGAAAAAGAATTGTCTTTTACTCGACGTGTTTTGAGTCTATTCCGATGCTGTATGTGAACGACACAACGATAGAGAATGAGCAACGCGCTACCGACCGATGTTATTTCTATGGATTGTGCTTTGTTAAATAGAAACGAGAAGCAAAAAGAAAAAAAAAAGAATTGAAGATTTTTTTTTCCTGCTTTCTTTCTTTATTAAAAGTAAAAATTTTCAAGTAGGCTTCGGCCAACAGTACGTAATCGGACACTATTTATTAAGTGTTTAAACAAACTCGAATAACATCAATGTTCAAGGATGACAAATTCGAAAAAGAAAAAAAATCTTGAATCAATCAAAAACAAGAGAAAAGTCAACGCTTTTCTTTCTATTTATATGTGTTTTTCTTGATATCAATTTCATTCTATGATAGTGAAATTAAAAGTAATATCTACTTTTTAGATCATCATGATGACGTCATACCATACATACATTGCATCATATGTTTGATATTTCAGAGCCCACTAGCGGAGGTATATATACGCGTGGATTATTTTCTCTTTCTATAAGATAAAATAAAAGTCGATCGAATGGCGAACGTAACAACAACACAAACAGCATTGTGTTTAATACCTCCCAATAATATTTGGGAACAAATCCAATCGATTCGTTCAATTCATGACAAAGCTTATCCACGTTGGATGCCACATATTAATCTAATATATCCATTTACACCTGAAAAAAATTTCGATAATATTAAAGTACAATTAGAACCTATCCTTAATCGAATAAAACCATTTCAAATTCAATTTGATGCATCATCATTTCATTATTTTCAACAACGAGGTGATGAATGTACATATCATTTAAGACCAAAAATTAGTACAGATGTTGTTGAACTTCAAAAATTAATTCAAAATCAATTATTAAATTTAATTAAAAATAAACGTCCATTTGAAGCACATCTTACACTTGGTCAAACAACAGGATCAAAAATTTCCGATGTTCTTATTGAAATGAAAGCTATATGGAAAACAATTGAATTTACTGTTGATCGTGTCTATATGATTAGTCGAGAAAATCATCCAGAAAATTTATTTACAATTAAAAATGAAATTCTTTTATTAGGTCAAGAAAACGAATCGCTTCCTCTTGCAATATCTAATTTAACGGTAAATCCTAGTAAACCATTAGCCGTAAATTATCTATGTATTATTTCACCAAATCAATTTTCTTCACATCTTCTTCATTTATTTGAAAATACATCATTTCAACCATGTAAACCATTTCGTATTATTCTTGCTGAATATGAAAATGGTCCTATCGATTCTGATTTACGTTCAAAACTTGAATCAACAACAAAATTTACACTCGATTTTGGATCAGATTCAATTGATTACGATCAAACAACATCACGTCTTTTTCTAAAACCAACTAACATGGAATCAATTCATCGACTAAATATACTTGATGAGAGTAAATACGATGGTACGTTAACGTTAGGAGAAATACATGAAAATGATTTCGATAAAATTAGTGATCGGTTTGTAAAAAGTTGTACGATTAATAATTATAAATTTGAAATTGATCGAATACATTTAATGGACGTAAATGAACGATTCAAATTTATTTTTCGATTAAAAAATTAATTTATATCACTGTACATTTTTTTAATTTAACAAAATAAAAAATCTCATAGTAATGCATTTTCATAAGTTTAGAATCCAATCTAGAAAGTTTTCTGCTACAAAACCAGTTAGATACGAAGCCTTCGTTAAAATTAACAATACTTCAAGGAGTCATATAGAGAAAAACCTATTAATGAAAGACAATCTTTTGTAACTTAATAAGACGTTCGTTCGGATAAGCTTCTCAACGTTTCAGATTCTTATAAAAGAATAGGTTTTTGTTGATTGAAAATAGTTGTATACTCAAAAACAAAAAAATACTAAATATCCATTTGACAAAATCGAAAGCATTCAAATATAGCTTTAAACAGATAAGAGATAATAGAATAAGATAAATTACAAGAAAGTATATTTTTAATGTCTAGACTAGATGAATAATCAAAAGTCTGTTATTTTTCAATGAACATAAAAAGTCGAGTTATAAGTTGTAAATCAATGTACACTGTAGCGTGATTGAGAAGCTTTCCGAGATATAAAAGGAGTTTATTTACAATTTCAAGAGTGGACAAATTATCTAATTGCATGAGAAACAAAAGCCAAAATGTCAAGGGGGAAACATCGTACTTTTGTATATTAAAGTACATTAAAGTACAGTAAGGTACAATGAAGTACAATTAGGGGTGGGAATTTAGCGTTATGTTACCAGGTAACTGGTAACGGCAATTGGGAGACCTCGATCTTTCAGCTAATGAGGCCGTATTTTCGGAAAATAACGATTTTCTATAAAGGTTGACGAAAGTAAGTCGGGGTCGAGGAATCTGATTCTGCAATCGATTTCTCAAAATTCCGAAGTAGAGTTTTGGGCTATGGAAGAAGTATTTCGAGAAAATAACGATTTATCATAAAGATTGATGAAAGTAAATTGAGGTCAAGGAATGCATTCTGATATCGGTTTCTCGAAATTGGGAACTCCATTATTAGACGAAGAAAGGGGTGTTCTGCAAAGATGAGCATCTACAATAACGCCTCGTATCACCTGTTGTGAAAAATCAATCTTCCTAGTGGGCTTACTTTTAGTGTATTTCGGAGTATTGTCGTGAGTCTGTATTTTGTCAATCCCGTTGGTCGTTCAAAATGGTCTTTCAGTGTGAGATACTTCAATGATGCTTGCAGAGTGGAAGACTCATTGGCAACCGCTTCGCTGGCATCGATAGTATATTCAAATTTGAGGGATCTTTTTGCATGAAACTGATTTGCAGGAACTGCCAGGATGTGCTTGTATATTGTAAACCAGTGAAGCACTGTAGCTGAAGGCATCAAAGGATGATTATGGCTGAAGTTGTGCTTTTGGCTGTGAGTGTATTAGTGTTGGTCTACGCACGAATTGAGGCTCTTGTGATTGTATTTGAGGAGGCGCACAAATTGACCGTTCAAATTTACAAACGGTGCAGTTACACATAGCACATATTCGCAGCTTTCATCATTTCAGCTAATGATGCGTGTTTCTTTCGTTTGAAGAGCTTTGTGCGTTTCTGAAGCTTTGTAAAATATTAAAGTTCTATGGGTATGCGGGGTTCACCGAGTTCAACAAGAACCTCGTAGTGGAAGGCTGAAAGTTCAAAGATTCAGTTTAAGGCGACAAATACAGTGTGGTTTGGGAATTCCTTGTGTTCCTTTTATTTTGACGGTTTCTCATGCTACTTGTGAGGCATGGTTTGCTGACCGCAAGACGAGATTGATTTTTAAAGTAACTCAGATAAAGAAGTCATAAAATACTTTGATTTTTATCATTTGTAGGAACAGCTTTGGTAGAGTGTCTGAGAGCCTGCTACTGTTTGGGGTAGGTGTCAGGATCAGTGGGCCTTCGTGCTCATTAAAAATGGTTGCTACTGTTGGTGCCTTGGGATTACTGATAGCTTCTATTACTTGCGTGGAAACTTCGGTAGTTCTTCGTAGTCCCTAGCGATTTCCGGTAGTCAATTGGTGTACCTGAGAGTCCCTGATAATCTTTATTAGTTCTTTGTGATTTCCGATCGTGGCTAATGACTACCTACAGTCCCTGTCGACTTCTTGTAATCACTTATCGCTCTGCACTGTCCTTAGGAGTCCTTTTCAATACGCGTAACAGATCTTCTTATCCTTTATCAATAGCTCTCGGTGAAAAAGCAAAGTAGGATACAATACGATTTTTGGCCAGATGTAATAACTGCGAAAATATACGGTTAACTGATAAGCATTGACAAAGATAGAAATGTTCGAACAAAAACTATCATAGTGAAGTTGATAACTATCCTGAAGTTATATGAAAAATCAAGTATTTACAGCATCTACATTAAAAAAGATCCACTTGTTACGAGACATATGCTTTGACCCAATTTTATTCATGTATATATCTTTCTCTATGCTTCTTCAGTATCATATACTACTAAGTCCAATAACATTATGTAGTATATCGTCCTTCCGAAGTCAATCTTATTAAAAGAACTTACACTCAACACTGAAAATAGCCCATCAATTGCTTTTCTCTTACTATTCGATTTAATACCACGTCTGCAGATAATTCATAAACAGATATTTCCAGTGAAAGGTCTTTATCATACTGCATTTCTGCATAAAAATTCAAGTAATTTCAACGACTGCATTGCGTACTACACCCCTGCTGCCAAGGCATCTATTCAGCATCGAATGCCATGGCCAACTATTACATGAATTCAAACCGGTCCTGAACAGGTCACCCTCCATTCCACACCTGATATTACTAGCTTTCACCAAGAAGACCCAACATCCATGAAAACAATTTTCAGAATTCAATGCAAACTCTACTCAGCAGAGTGCAGTAGAACCCGCTTTCAAACGGTGAAAGGTACTTTTAATAACGAAGTCTTGTTATTGTACTTAAAAGATGGTTTTCCATAACGAAACACCAGAAATCAACAGGATCCATGAGAACGTTTCTGGGAAACCCGTAAGCTAGTATAAGATCTTCTTCAATTTTTCTTCCTCGTCACCTAACCTTCTAGCAAGGCCGAGTGATCCGATTCGACACAATCACTCATTTCTACCAAATTTGACACCCATAACTTGTAAGCTCAAAACTCTCCACTTCAATACATTTCGTCGACCTTTATAGAAAATCGTTATTTTCCAGAAATCCCCCTCCCTTACAATGAAGTACTTTAAAGTACATTAAAATACTTTAAAGTACTCTAAAGTACTCTAAAGTACTTCAAAGTACTCTAAAGTACTCTAAAGTACTTCAAAGTACTTTAAAGTACATTAAAGTACGAAAGTACAGAAGTACGATGTTTCCCGCTTGCAAAATGCAGACCATATAATTTCGTTCATGAGTTTGATGTATTAACAGATCAATCGATTCTTTAATCTTTACTGTATGCTATGAGATGTCTTAAAATTTCAATAGATATACAAACTTGTGTCATTTTCGGTTTTTAGATAGAATCTATTGAATTATAAAGTCTTTCTTGCTGAAGGTTTTTTTTTTTTATTCACATTTGTTTTCTATCGCACACATCTTTACTCTGACCGTCACGATAGTTGAGAATGCACGAATGATTGATCAAGGTCTTCTAAAAGCAATTGAAAAAATGGTGCATACAACACTGATGATTGTCAAATTGTTTTTCGATAAAGAAACATTTCTCTTTTTGAATGTGTCATAAAATATGTCTGATCTGAGCAAAAAGAACTGCTCATTTTCTTGTTATGTGACTTTGTTCACGATTCATATCATATCTTGAATAGAAAAAAAAAGCGCGGGTTACTAATCGAGATAAAGTTATGTACATAATATTTCTTATTGGAATGAAATTTTTATTTTTTCCTACACGACGAGAAAGGTACTTATTAGTTGCGCTGGTTCGTTTGTTTAATAGATATTTTTACTGTATTGTTAACGAACACTATTATTCTCGCAATCTGATATCTATACTCAGATTACAAATTTGCTACATTTTATTCAAGCAAACATTCGTTTTCTGTTTTTTTTTTCTATTAGAATTATTAAAGTAATTCATTTCATGCTTTCTCATTCATCTTGAAACCATTGCTTTCCAAAGAAAAATAGAAGAAAAAGCACGATTCTCATTTGAACACAAATAAAAGTCGTTTGCTTTTCTGATTGCTCATGAGGCATCAAACGTGATTAAAATATTCATGTTTTCTGTCAAAGTAATAAACTTCTAGTACTTTCTTTTGATAGATGAGTTATTTGATATGCAAATAGATCTTCACAATTTCTTTTAGTAATCAATTTTACAATCATCAGCACAGAAATAAATCTCATTGAACATCAACGTCAAATTTAGCAATATAATAAAAAAGGCAAAAAACATATTGTTAAGATAGATATCACAAATTATTACTATTCTATAATTTATTTACATTGAATATTTAATATGATCAACTACTGCACGACTAGGCAAGTTAGAATCATGATTGGAACTCGATTCATTCATTCAAAAAGCAAAAGTTGATATATTAACACCTAAATCGATTTTAATAGAAATTGATATTTTTCTACAAGATAATTTAACCTATGATCTTAATTCATATCAATCTTTTAATAGACTTACTAGAAAAATTACGTGTGTTCTCGTTACATCAGTACCAATTGAACGTAAGTTTCCTCAAGGCGATCTTTTAATTAGATCACATAGCTGAAATTTTTCACGTGTTGGCAGCTGAGTGTAAATATCTTTGAACCAGTATCCTGCAACCAGATTGGGTCCGAATTTGGCATCCTATCTGGTACTCCAACTCGGCAATATATGAGTTCTGGAAGTTTCAACATATTTGAACTTTTTCAAACTGCCACACATATAAAAGCATAGGAACGAAGACTGGTTTGATAAAAATTCATCTACAGATGAATCATATGAAGAAGTAACTAAATACTTGGAGAGAAAAGATAAACATGTATTATTATGACAGAAAAAGCATTCATTTGATCTATCCGCAATTATAACGTTTGATATCAACACCATGCTAAACTCTAGTGCTGCCAGCAACAAGCAAATACATATCAGTCAAAATTGATATGATTTTAAAAGTAGAAAGACATTAAGTAAATCTTGAATCATTTGCTTTTTTTTGTGAAATTTGAGATGATCTCTTCCTTTTATTGCTATGTATGGAAGAAACTAAATCATATACTTTTTCATATAAATATGACAATTTTACTACGACTATTGAAACATATGACAAATGTCGATTAACTCATGTCTGGATTCAGATGCGAAAAACCGTTTTCGTACGCAGGACACTACTTTAAAGTGCAATAGAACATTGATTAAACTGTTAGTAAATATACTTTTACTTACAAACAATCTCAAGTTTACGTTTTTTATTCATAATCATTGATGTGTTTTTTTATTCTCTTGAGAAAATGAATCAACGACCATTGGTCGAAAGACAATGACGATCCTTGCATGGTCCTATATGAATTTTCACTTTCATGAAACGAAAAGAATTGTTTTTACTGCTCTTACTATGTAAATAAAGCTATTGTAGGTGTGCTATTTGATTATATATAGGGTTATTCTTATTTTGATACATAAAAACGAAGAACAACATAGCGTATTACGAAAAACTTATTGTTAACTTTCTTTATAAGAATAAAAAGAAAAACACAAAACTAACTTGAATTGCCCGACTTTGCATCAATTATTATTTGTATCGTAAGTCGTCTATTTCAGACTACTAAAGAAATCGATTAATATTTCATTGATAGATGTAAGCAATAATACATAACTTTTTCATTGAATTTTTCTCTCAAAATTGATTCATATGCTTTGCTTTGACAAGACGTATTTTGTTTTTTCGTTTCATATATTTTCGTGTATCAATATGGTGACAATAAAAAACAAACTTCTCATGAGAATAAGACAAATTCAGACATTCTTTAAATATATTTATATACATACAATAAACTCAAAAAAAAGAAAGAAGAAGAAAGAACAATCGAATGCGCAAAGAATACTAATTAAATAAAATGTGTAAAGATCAACAATAAATTTTCAAAAAAAAAAAAAAAAAAACGAGAATCATATGAAGTGAACGAGAGAAAAAATTCTAACGGAAAAATGTACACTGTACAACAAATAACAGACAAGGCTCGGATCAAAGAAAAGGTTTTAAAATGTTTTCTGTTTTTTTTTCTTATTTGTAAAATATGGACACAAAAATAAAAAACAAAATCATATTGACTTACTGTTTTGCACGTTTAAAAGACGAAAGAAAAAAATAAAATAAAATTTTTCTTTTGTTTGTTTTTTTTTTTGCTTTTTGTAAAATTGGAATATCTATTATGCATAACTATCGTAAAAATTTTCTTGGATAAACAACAATATTTTCATTTTCACTATCAGAATATCGTTGACTATTATAATGACTCCATGGATTTAATCTTTCAATATTATTATATCGTTGTGATGGTGAATAAAAATCATTCAATGGTTCAATTATATGATCTGAGGGTGTTGATGATATAGGATAAACATAATTAGCAGTTGGTATCATTGGTTGTCGCCTCATTGGAGGTGATGGTGGTAATATTATTTGAGATGGTAGAAAATTTGTATCGATTTTATATTGTGATTTACGTGTTCGAGGCATTGGACATGGTACTGATTGTACTAAAGAAAATTCATCTTGAGATGATGATGATGGTAATGGTGTTAAAAATTTTCTTGGTAATGGTAATGGTGGTTCAAGAGTATAATGATGTTGTTTATCATTTGTTGATAGCCACATTAAATCATCGTCTAGTGTTGATGTTTGAGGATTTGACAATGGAGGAGATGAATAATAAAGATTTAATCGTTCATCAAAATCATTTACTGTTGAAGCGATTTCTTGGTGTTGTTGTTGTTGTTGTTGTTGCTGTTGTTGTTGTGAATGAGATGATGGTGATTTAGTAATAGGATCTGGTGGTGGAGATGGAGGAGTATCACGACAACGATAAAATAAAATATATGCATCTGGTGTACATACACGTGATGGATCTAATTCGGATACAAGATGATCATCATAACAAAACCATTTTCCTGTTACCGGATTTTTACAATAGGCTAAAATTTAAAAATCATTTCAATAAGATAGACTAGAAAAAATAACATAAATAGCAAAAACTATTGATATTTGTATAAGAAGTTATAATATGCTGGTGAAATCTATTAATCTGATAGAATGAGAGAAAAAGTGTTTGAGCCTACTTGAACCTTGTGACTTCGCTACATATAATAAATGTCCTGCTATGGCAGCTGCATACGAGAGTACGTTTTTAATTGATAAGTCATTTTCTTACTGTAAGCTAATGGACTGTGCGTGATCAATCATGCTGATTCCGGATATGACCATGAAAAATTCTCTTAGACTTTTATACACTAGTTTTCTAGAATAAGAAATAATTGGAAAAAATCGTGCTTGATCTACTCAGATTATAGAACATATCGAATTCAATAATCATTTCTGTTTTCCAGAAATGAGTTTCAAGGAAAATACTATCAACTTGAAGATTTTCACATTGCAAGAAAAGCGTACTTTTTTCTAGACAATTTTATATGTTAGACAGAACAACAAGTAATATTTAGCAAACAGTTTTTTAGTTTAGAAAACTAACATGCTCCATAACATACAACCAATGAGTTTTCAATGAGAAAACGATAGATCAATTAAAAAGATTTCCTCATAACACGATTTGATAAGGCTAATATTTTTTCATATAGGATACAAAATTCTAAAATACTGTTCATTCATTTCTTATGTCATTGCTATTTTTAATGTTAATCAAAAGACTAATGTCATATAAAATTTCAGTAATTAAGTTAACATTAATATACTTTACAAATGAATAAATATAAACATAATCAAATAAACCTTTTAAGACGTGCCTTAAATTTTACATTAAGAAAAGAAAATGAAGCAAAAGAATTCTATTTAATAAATCTTACCAGTATAATGTCCATTTGACATACTTCCACGATGATTACAAACAGCAAATAGATCATAAAGTCCATATTGTTTTTGTTGTTGATAGTCACTAGAATCTTGTTGATCATCATCAGCTCCACTATCATCATTATTTAATCGTTCATCATTTTTTTTTGTTGATAAAAATTTTCTAACATCAAGACCAACAAGTGGAAATTGTACAGGATAAACTAATTTTGAATTAGACATTTTTGTTTGACAAAAACGTTTTAAATGTATAATTAAAACTGGTGGTAATGTTGAAATTTTTAAATTTTTAACTGTTCCATTTTCTTTTCGACGACAATGTGTACACATCCATGCATCATCCTAAAATAGAAAAATATTATTCTCTTATTTCTTTTTTTTTTGTTTTGTCTGATCAAAACAAAGAAAAAAAAAACTCAAATTAAAATCTATTGATATTACATGATTTAAACTTTCTGATTGTGTAAATAATGAAAAACAATCAGCTAATGATATTAATGATGATGATGGTTGATGTAATGCTGCACGAGCTTGAGCAACTGATTGATGAATATCAGGTTTATCATCATTAGAACCCCATTTTGATATAAATTGTCCAAGATATTTTTCATGCCAATTAGCATAAACTTGAATATGTGATGGTCCAAGACCAGGACCATCATATGCATCAAGTATTTCAACAATTTTTTCAAGATAAAGTGGCCATTGTACATCATATGGTATTGGATATTCATTTTTTATTGTTTCACCAATTGTTGATTGATATTGATCAATAAGTGATAATTGAAAAACAACAAATTCTTGTGCATATTCCATTGCTTCATCACGTATTATTGATCGTTGAGCTTTTATTATTGATAATTGTAATGCACGATAATTTGATTCACGTGGTACACGTACAGCTTAAGAGATACAAAAATTTAAAAAAAAACAATAATCTTATTTAATTAAAAGACAAAAAAAAATAATATCTTTACCAATTGGTGCACCAAATCGTTGAACAAGACCAGAATTAAGACGTACACGATTAAGTACAAGTATATTAACATATGAATTATTTGATAATGATTGATTTGTAGATTCTGTAGCTGATGCAACTTGTTCATTACTTTCTGCTATTGATGAAGGAAATTGTATAGCATATATATCATGTGTTAAACGAGACATTGGTTCTGTATCATGAAATACTTGAGAAAAACCATTATGTTGTTGAATTTCAACAAGTGCAAGCTAAAAGAGAGACAAACGTTGTTTTTTTTTAAAGTTTCTTTATATATATATATATATATATATAAAACAAGAAAAAAATGCTTTTTTACATCATTCGGATCAAGATTTGATTGTTGAGCAATAGCTTCTCGAACATCTTTAACGGTATTTGTAACTGGTAAACATAAACCAATTTGTAATTGTTTTGGTGATTGATTCAGAAAGACAACAGTTATAAAAACAGGTTTAATTATTTTTTGTGGTATTGGTAATGATAATAATAAATATGGTTCAAATGTTTTACTTTCTTGTTTACATTGATTACAACGTAATGTTGAATGTAGTTGAGCACTAAATGTTAATGTTATTATACTTTGATTTGCATCTGTATAATCTGACCATGCACGTCGTGCTAATTCAACTGATGCAAGTGATGATGATGATTGAGAAGATATTGTCATAGATGAAAATGAATTCTAACAATAAGAAATAAATACAAATAAAATTTCTTTTATTTCAATAAACATACTTTAGCTTGTTGCCGTACTCTTGCATTAGCAACTAAATTTAATTCATCATGAATTGTATTAATAAGATATAATAAAAATTCTTGAGCATCATTTTGATCATTACCAGAATATTGTCGATTAAGATTACCAATAGTTGTTTTAAAATCATAGGATAATTTTGATGTTGTATTTGATGAATTATTCCATAATGCTTGAAATATTTGTACAAAAGATTTTGTTACTTTAAAACCATGTGGTTGAGATGTTGATGAATGTTGATAATCGAGTATTGCATTTTTTATATTACGCATATCAATTTCATAACCTTTTCGTAATATATATAAAGCTAATTGTTCTGTATGACATAAACATTGAACAATAGCATTTATAAAACTAAAAAACAAAAAAAAAACAACATCATTTTTATAAGAAAATTAAATAGTTAATTTTTTTTTTTTCTTTTACATATGAAATTAATTTTATCTATTCATCAACATTAAACAAAAGATTGCTGCTTATGACAGATCTATGTAGATAGTCATGAACAAAAAAAAAATGATCTAAATCATTTTTGTAAAAGAGAAATCATATTTAATGAATGATGCACTGTTGAAAGGTGTGGATTTGAAGGTAACGATAATAGACTTTTAGCCACCTACATCTCAATGATTCCATTCTGACGATCTTTCATTATTATTTTTACAATTTTTTTTTAATATAATTTCGCTGTTATTCTTGCATAGCTTTAATAAAACTTGAGATTTTTTTAGTATGGTCTAGAGACATTTCATAGACGAAATACCATGGTTACTTTAATGTCGAAATTGTTCAAATATATATATATGAGCATTTATTCTTCATCTTAGTTCTTCTATATAATTTGAATATTAAATTCAATAAAAATATTTTATACTGTAATTAATTTTCTTGTTTAATTATAAACTTAGTACTACTTGATTATTTATTAATCTAATATTCATAAGTATTGAAAAAATATGTAAAATATGCTTTTGTTAAATTTAAAATATTGAAATTTAGCAGAACAATAAATATCTAAAAAATTTTATTCAAAATTATTCTACCGACACGATATCAATCTATTGAATTTCTTTGAATAAAATAGAAATATATGAGTGCCATCTAGAAGCAAAAAAAAACGACTAATCTTGACTATGAATCTTTATCTTCAATTCAAAGTTTTGAATAAGAAATCAGAATATGTATGCGGTATTCTATATATATATATACTTTTCACAATAGTTCATTATACTCAAAGTTAATAATATGTTGCAAAAATTATTCTATTAATATTCTCTTATTTTTGTATTTGTACTATATAATTATAACAAGAAATAACTATATAATATTTTTTTTTCTTTCAAAGAAAAATAAAAGAATATGATTAGTTTAAAATATTGATGTCTAATTGAATAGCTTATAATTATGTTTATCAAAAAAAAATGCTATTTGACCACAAAATAAGGTCAAATGAAAAATATATTTTAGATATTCTTCTTTTTAATTTTATCTTAATATAGAAAACAAAAGAAAAGATTTTTTTTTACCATGTATTGCCACAATTTTTAAGTCCATATAAAAATGGAACATGTTGCGTTGCAGATGCTAATGTACGTCGATTTGATTTTCTTCGAATATCTAAACGTGTTAAAGAATTTCTTCGATTTTCATTTGAATTTATTGCATTATTATTATTATTATTAATCATTGCTGATGATGAATTTAGATTTTTAAATATAATTGGTGATGTTGAATTGTTTAAATTTTGTTCAATTGAATTATTTGAAGTTGAAATTTGATATTCTGAAGATTTTTTTGTTGATGAAAAATTAATTAAACGTTTTAAACGTGAAAAAAATGATCGACGTGATTTTGTTGTACTAGATAGAACAGATTCATAACCGGATGAGGATGATGATGATATTGTTGTATTTGTTTTATAATATGATGTTGTATCAGATGATATGGGTTCAGTTAATATTGGTGAATATGAATGTGTTGTTAAAGGTAATACATTTGATACAAAATCAACAGAACCCGATTGCATTGAACCTAATGTACGTATATGATGATGAAGTGTATTATTGTTATTATTACTTATTGAGAAAGATTTACTAGAAAAATAAAAAAGAAATACATATTTAGATAATGAGAAAATTTGAGTAAAAAAAAAAGGAAGAGTAATTAATGAAATATTTTACCTGCCAACAACATCAGCAGCATCACGTTGCTTTTTAGTATTATAAGTAACAAAATCTGTACTAGCAGCATTGACACAATGTTGAACCATTTTATAGTTTAATTAGTATAAAATGTTAAAGAACAAAATGTGATCTCTGTCAATCCATGGTAAAGCAAAAAGAAAAGAACAAATAAATAAACAAATATTGAGTATTATTATACCACAGAAAAATGTCAGCTTACATATAATTGATTATAGATGTCATTGATTTATATATTTTATTGATTATTAACAAAAAAATTATTTTTCATTTCTGTACATAGGTAATGAATAATCAGTTAATTGAATTGATTCATGTCTTTTCGACTCATAAAAATTAGTCATTGTATGATAGTTTGTGACATCTGCAGTACACATTGAAGTATATATAAATTCTTTGAATTAGATTACAAATAAATATTTAGAATGTTTTGTTACGGTCTGGTAGTGACGCAAACCAGGATTTTTCTTGAAGCTGGATCTCAGCTTCAGAGCATAGGACCTAGATGAAACTTATCGAGGATGATATATTGGACTCCAATAATAAGTCTTTATGAAAAAATTTTTGAGATTGGAGTTTGCGAAAGATAATTTTTTTTTTTTATCCTCCAAAAATTTCTTTTTGGTTTTTGTAATATTCCGTTTTTTAAAGCTTTTTTGTAATCTACATCAAGTTTCATCGATGTAGATTGAAATTTCATCAAAAAACATGCATCCGTTCAGAAGTTATAACGTTTTGAATTTTTTGTCAAATGTCGCAAAAATTTTTTCATAACGACTCATTATTGGAATCCAATATCATCCTCGATAAATTTCATCTAGGTCCTATGCTCTGACGCTGAGATCCAGCATACCGAAAAATCCCGGCAGTGTCACTGTGGTCTGGTAAATAATATGTAGTACTTGGATATTTCCATCGACTATTTCTAAATTGCATGAAACTTTCAAAGTTTGTAGATCTTAGTGAACTATTAAAATCCTCAAGATCAGTTTTTTTAATTTCATCAATAAGTAGGTATATAATGTGATGATATTTTTTAGGATTTTTAGATATAACCGCAAAAATTCAGTTTTTGTTGAAAGTAGTCTCACACAATAATCTTTCAAATTAAATACATAAAGTACTAAGTTTTATAAATATTCTGATAGCTTCTGATCTTGGCTACATTTTGACCACTTTTTTTGGAAAATATTTTGAGAATATTATCCTTTCATGATGCTAAATGTTAGCACATATTTTATGCAAAAAAAAATGTTACGAAAAATGGAATTTGGAAACATAGCCATACATAGGATTTTGTAGAGAATCGCTTGCTCTACAACATACACTAGATTCGAGCTCTTCTGTTTTTAATGTGACAAAATGGAAAATCGAGAAAGATAAAAAGATCGCCTTTTTTAATATATAAGCGAAAAATATGCAAATTCTAGCAGTAAATATACTTTTTATTCTTCTAAAACGATCTTCTCAGATTATTAATTCAAATAAGGGTGGGTGTGAGTGTGGGTATTAGTCTTCTTTTCATCCACAACCCACATCCACACCCTTTACACAAATTATTATTTTCTAATTGAATGATATAGCCTGCAATTTAGCGAAAAAAATGTTTATTTAACTCTTCAGTAAGAAAAGTATCGAAGCTATCTAATGCGAAATTACTGAGATATAATTTCTGACATATTCAATTATTTGTATGTGTTTCAATTAAATATACAATCAAAATCTGTACTACTGATAATAACAATGAAGAAATTGAATTATGAAATGTATTCTTATATCAAAGTAGTGAATGCATATAATCTTAGGTTTTTCTTGAATAATAGAGCAATAAAGAAGAATTGTTTGGTTTCATAAATCAGTTTCTTATTGTGATCTTTGAAAATTTTTAGTGATATTCATTTTAGGATTAAAATAGAAAATATGGTAATAAGATTAGATTTGTATTAAATGCTATCATAGAAAAAATATCTGAAGAATTTTTCTATGAATTTTAGTAGCACTTCTATGTCATGAGTTACCATTCAATATTATAAAAATGTTTTTCTATGATTGGTAAAAGGTTTTAATTTTCCTTAAATTTAAGGAAACATTTCTCGTTATTTTTTTTTCTTTTTCACCCGAATACATCAGTAATAATTATCATTTTATAATGTGCAACATTGAAAAAGAAAATCTATAGTGCAAAGAAAAAAATATTATTCTTCTACATTTCTTCTATGAGAATAAGACGTGCAGTATGACTTATTTTACTTCCATAATATTTCTATTTTCATTCATATATCCATTATTAATTCAATGCCAATCTGGAACATTTATGCCAGTAACAGGACGAATAGATTCATTTAATTATGAAACCTATTTTCGAATGATAAGTGAACTTGAGTGTATATCAATTTGTCTTCAATATTCATCACCATTATGTTATGCTATATCATATGAAAGTTTTCGTCAAGAATGTCGAATTATAACAGAATCTGTATCATCATCATTTATTCCAAATCAATTATATCTTGATTGGCAATCGTATATTCGAATAAATGACTCTTAATTAACTCAAACTTTTTCAGATATGAATCTGATTTTAAAAAAATAAATAAATCGATTATTTCTAATAAACTTACAGTTTTCATATCTTTAACATAAAGAGATTCTGAACTTTGTAAACTTTTCTTTACTAGTCTATATAAGAATCATTTTATTTTCCTTCGTTCAATTAAAAATATGGAAGATTTAGCAAAATAAAAAGAATTCATTTTTTGTATGTCTGTAAGAGTAACGTTGCTTGGTTTTAGAAGAAAATGTTTTTCTTCATCATCAACTTGGATACGTCATCTGATGTGATCCTTTACTTTTACCAACTTATTCAAGTATTGAAATTGTTCACAAACAACAAACAAGGTAAGTTGTAAAGTGCATTAGAACAATTTCAACGTGCATTTGAGATTCAAGTTGATCAAATCAAATCATTTCATATTCATATTAAATAGTTTGAAATTTTTCAAAAATTACATACATCCAATTATTCTTTATTAGCTATTATACTTCATAATATTGCAAGGACATTCGAAGATCTTCATCAATATAAAGAAGCTGTTGATAGATCTCGTCGTGCTTTTGGATGTGATCATGCTGAAGTAAAAGTAAATCAAGGTGATCTTGATTTATTAAATTGGATTAATGTAAAAAGTGTTTAATATTTTCGATGTGTGATCGGATTTTTTTTCGAGAATTCTTTTTGATAATTGGAAAGAAAGTAATAGACAGCGGATTAATCCGAATCTTACATGTATATAGATGATCTTTCATTATAGTTACTATCAAATATGTAATTCTTACTAAATAAATGAAAATACGTGCGAAGAAAGCAATATTCATTAGTGATATAAATGCTGAAAATATAAAACTTAGTCAACAAATGAAATTGAAACTGTATTGAAATTCTCCTGCTAATGTTAACAAATAATGAATACTAAAAATAAAAAGGTAAGATTCCAATCTATGATGTATATAACGGGTGGGCCATAATAAATGTCCCACTTTTGCATTTCATTTTTCCACAACTTAATACGTTGTATTAAAAAAACAAAATATACCATAACATGCAGCGTGAAAAGCTCTACAATTTACACAAGATCGCTTTTTTTTATAGTTACACTTTTTACTTTACAAGTGATCAAAATTTGGAGCGGTTAAATTTCGACTGTGCGAAAATTGATCGTAGAGAATTTTGCTTTTATACAAAACGATTATAATAAGCTGTCGCGTGCAAAATGTAGAGCTTTTCTCGCTGCATCTAGTGATATATTTTGCTGTTTTTTTTAATAAGAGATATCAGGTGATAAAAAGATGAAATAAGAAAAAAACAATCTACCTCGTAGAAAAAAAATTCTGTTTTCGCGTGGTCAAAATTTGATTGCTTAGCTGATTTTGAAAACAAAAAGTGCACCTATAAAAAAAGCGGTCTTCTATAAATTGTAGAGCTTGTCAAGTTGCATCTTGTGATGTATTTTGTTTCTTTTTAATAAAACGCATCAGATGATAAGTAAGAAAAAAACAAATTGGTCGTGTATTGAAAAATGACTTTTTCGCAGCACCAAAATCTAATCGCTCAGAATTTTTGATAGCTTTGAAAACAAAAAGTACAACTATAAGAATAGCTGTCTTGTATAAATTGTAGAGCTTCTCCTGTTGCATCTAATGGTATGTTTTGTTTTCTTTTTAAATAGAAGATATCAGGTAATAAAAAGATGAAACGAGAAAAAACGAATTCATCTTTAACCAAAAAAAAAAAATCATTTTCGCACAGTCACAATTTGATCGCTCTATATTTTATCGGTTTTGAAAGCAAAAAGTGTAACTGTAGGAAAAGCTGCCTTGTATAAATTGTAGAGCTTTCTACGCTGCATCCTGTGGTATATTTTGTTTTTTAATACAACGTATTAAGTTGTGGAAAAATAAAATGCAAAATTGGGACATTTATTATGGTCCACCCGTTATATGTGGACTCGAATTTTTCAAATATGCAAAGGCCAATTAATTCAGATTCATTGAATCTGACAAGTAAAAAAATACAACCGTCATATTTTCTCTATTAATACTAGCAATTTTTACCTCATTCTTGTTACATTTCATCTGCATAGTAATTTACATGCAATGAATATCGTTGAATAAAAGATAAAAGAGCATCAAACCAGGCCCCACGATGTGGCGGGGGCTAGCCCCCGGCATTTTTTAAGCGTGTCTGCGAAAATTTTTAATACTGTCTGGCAAAAATGTGTAATATAGTCTGCGAAATTTAATTTTACGGCTGCAGTCGACTGGTCACGTGATAATATTAGCGGTGAAAAATTTTTGTTTTGAGACAATTTTTCCGAAGATTTTACTTAGCCCTGGAGGGAGGTAGAGGTATCTTCGTCGCGCTACCCCCCGCCACTGGTCATCACTATTAATGAAAAATTGGGAAGTTCCCAAGAAAATAAATGACTATCTGCCAAGTTTTTGTGAAGTGTCTGGCAAAAGAAAAAAAAACCTTTAACCCCCGCCACTCTCAAAAACAATCGAGAGCCTTGCATCAAACACGAACATGTTAAAGTCAGTCACGTTCTTGTTGATTTTATTTTTTTAGTTGTTCTAAGATTTGATATCTTACTTCAAATAAAACAGAGGGTATCACACACTTATCAGTCATTTTACCAGTGGTTTTTTCTTTTTTAAGTAAGATCATGAGGATTTGTTTTCTATTATTCATATTGTGGTGTTGTGCTGTCAATGGACTTTTATATCCGGCAGAAAGTGAAACAAGACAAATTAGATCATTAGATGGTCTATGGCAATTTCGACTTGATGAAGACGGAGTAGGAGAAACTGAGCAATGGTATGCTAAATCAAATTTACCTCCACCAACTATTCTTATGCCTGTGCCAGCTTCGTACAATGATATCACACAAAATATTACTATTCATCGACATATTGGATGGGTATGGTATGCACGTGATTTCTTTATTCATAATACAACACCTCGTTGGGTACTTCGATTTCAAGCTGCTCATTATGAAACTCGTGTTTGGGTCAATGGACAATCAGCAATGAATCATTCTGGTGGACATCTACCATTTGAAGCTGATATTACTCGATTGATATCAAGTAATGAAAGTTATTCAAAAGTACGAGTTGTTGTAGCTGTTAACAATACTCTTACATCTACAACATTACCACCAGGTTATTTACATATTGATAATCCAACTTATCGTTATCTTGAAACTCCATTTGATTTTTTTAATTATGCTGGCATTGATCGTTCAGTTATACTTTATTCTACTTCAAATGTTTATATCCAAGATATTGCTATTGATACACAAAGTATTAATTTTGATGATCAATATATCGCTACATCCGCTATTCTTACTTATTCTATCACAATTGGTGGTACTAATCGAGCTAATACTCTTCGCGTACTCATTGAACTAATCGATACTGATGGTACCGTTGTTGCTAATAATACTGATTCTCAATCACGTCTAGTTGTTAATAAACCAAATCTATGGGAACCTTGTGGAATGAATCATACACATCCTTGTACTGAAGAAAGTTATTTGTATACTTTACAAGTGACATTATATAATGATGAAATATCATCATCAATAAATGTCATCGATATTTATCGTATACCACATATAGGAATACGTACTATTAGATTAACAGATTCAAAATTTTTGGTCAATGAACGTCCTTTCTATTTTCATGGAGCTAATGCACATGAAGATAGTGATATTCGAGGAAAAGGATTCGATCGAGTAATTCTTGCTAAACATTTTAATTTATATGGTTGGTTACATGGTAATGCATTTCGAACATCACATTATCCATATGCCGATGAATTTTATCAAATGGCTGATAGATTTGGTATAGCAATTATTGGTGAAACACCAGCTGTTGGATTAAGTACAAATCAATTTGTTTCACAAGCTACACTAGATCATCATAAACAAGTAGTTACAGAAATGATTAATCGTGATAGAAATCATCCATCAGTTCTTATGTGGTCTTTAGCAAATGAACCTAAATCTGATGCACCTGAGGCAAAAGCATATTTTAGTGCATTAGCTAATTTTACAAGACCGATAGCATCAGGTCGTCCTATTACTTATGTTATTTCAGCAAGTTATAATGGTGATCAAGGTATTCAATTTTTTGACATGATTTGTGTCAATCGTTATTTTGGTTGGTATAGTCAATCGGGTCGTCTCGATCAAATACCATCGTTAGTATCTCAAGAGCTTGCTAATTGGCGACATAGATTTCTAAATAAACCAATATTGATGAGCGAATATGGAGCAGATACAGTACCTGGTCTTCATAATGATCCATCATTTATGTTTACTGAAGAATATCAAAATGATTTTCTGTCTGCTTATCATGGATCTTTTGATAATGTTTCTTCTATAATTCATCCTGATACAGGTTATTTTGTTGGTGAATTAGTTTGGAATATGTTTGATTTCGCGACTGAACAAAGTATTACTCGTGTAGGTGGCCTAAATCGTAAAGGTCTCTTCACTCGACAACGTCAACCGAAATCAGCTGCTTTTACAATGAAAAATCGCTACGAACAACTTGAATTAATACGAACAATAGAGCGTAAAACTATTTGATGAACAATCAAGTCTTTCACTTGTTTAATTGAATGTAATTGTCCAAATTAGCAATAGTTCGTCATTAAATTTCGTTGTCATGCATAGTAGATGTTTTCTTTTTTTTCTGTATATTTCATTGTGTCATTCAAAGTGTGAACTTGCACAGCAAAACAATAAAATCCTATCGTTTAGTTTACTTCGTAAGAAATGTTTCTGCTAACATCAAACTTCTTTTGTGTTTTTTTTCGAGCTAGAATTTGATAGAAATCAGAGACCATTTTTATTTACAATAATTAGATAATTCATATGTTACTCTCTTTTTTTTTTAATCATACTATTGATGTTTACATAGTTCCGTTATATAGCAACATGAAAGACTAATGATGCACAAATATTGTTCGATTGTATTTATATGTTAATGTAAAAAATATTTATAATAAAGTCGAAGAATAACAGCATTTTGTATAGTTGTTACTAAATTAAATGAAAATATGAGTAGATCATGAAATGAATCAACTAGACGATGTATATGATGCAATGATAGAATTCATCAACGGTATAGAAGAGTTACAAAAAAAAAAGCATCATCAGAGAAAATCGTCATTGAAACTAAGCAGTTTTATTGCTTTCAAAAACAGATGTGTTTTGCTTACAAAAGAAAACAACTGACGCCAATGTTTTAGTTTTCATATTTGATTACATGAAAAGGATTCCTTCATCTATGATGAGATGGACATATTGCTATGAATTGTCAAGTTTTAAAAATATAAAAAAGACACTTTTCGAAATTTACATATACGAACAAAAAATATTACCAACATTTCTTAAAAAAGATAAAGAAAAAATTTGGTTTGTTTAGATTACAATGAGTCATCAACACCATAATAACAGAACATAAATAACAGAAAAAACAAAAGACGACTGAATCGTTCGATTCTTTGTCAATATTTTATTACTGTAAACAAACCACAACTCATGTTAGCTTCTAGAGAATGTTGAGAACTAACATGTTTGCTCTTTCAATAAAACAGAAAAAACAAAATCTTACCATTTTGGTTATTTACAATGAAGTTGTGTTGTTTATAAGAAAAAGGAAAAAAAAGTATAAAAATAATTCTTTGAATATATACAACAAAGATAAAAATATTGAGGAAAAATCGGATGAAAAATATTTAACACGATAAAATAACATGAGTAAAAAAGACAACTATTATATTCACCATATATTCAAACATAATAGAAGTTATTACACGACTTCACATTCTCGTGATGTTGAAAACTTTTGGTGAGATTCCATCCTTAGCGAATCGAATGCAAATATACAAAATTCTATTATTTAATTTCAATGTATCAATTTTCTTATTTAAATTGAACAAGAAAAACTATTTCTTATTATGTTGAATTCTATGTGTAAAACTCATGTGTTTTATCGACAATATTACTTAAATTGATTCAATTTATGTATTTTGTAAACATAAACAAAAGAATGAATTCTTGGCATAAGTGGATATGAAAAAAATGACAGATACAATGATTGATATTAAACCGATTTGACATATACTTAAAAAAAAAGATGTTCGTCAATGTGAAGCTAGTTCGATGTCTTTTAGTATTATTCTTGGCATAATTCTTGAATCAAATGAACTAGGTCAATGTGTTCATAATTATTGAGAGAAATTATTCTTAAACTCATTAATTTTTGACATGAGCAATATGCAGACCATTGTTATAAACTGAATATTACGAATGTGTTAGAACGAAAGTACAATATTTTATCACCAATCTGGTAATATACTAGCGAACATTTTCTATATTCAATTATGATCAAAGGTTTAAGAACACAAGATATCGAAATTATTATAAAGATGATCTTTTTCATTTCAGACACTCATTGAAAAATACTATTCTCAATCAGACAATCCACATGTACATAGAAATACTCTTGTCGAGCTCGAAAAAATCTAGATTTAATAGCCATTATTTTTTAGATGAAAATTGATCCAACCATTTCTTCGACCTCATTTGTTTCTTTAGATAATACTTCTAGTTATTATTCAAGCAACGATAAACAGATACTTTCTTCATACATATCATTTTTGTTTTTGTATTAGTAACACGACGCAAATCGAAGATCAATTATGATGCACTAATTGACTATTAACTACTATTGACGATCAACAAATAAGACAGATCACTGAACATATGAAAAAGGAGATAGAGACTGATACAGAGTTCTATCAGATGGGTAAACTGGTCATTGAAATGGATGAGTTTAACGAAGTGTATACATATGTGATTAGAAAAAAAACATTGTCGAAAATATTATCGATACTCTTTTGATAATGCTTTAATTTATCTAACAGGCTAATGTTAAATTTACCCAAACTTATACAGATATTGAATTAGTTCATCGAAAAACAAATTATATTACAAAAATATATTGAAGAATTTCACTCTTGCTATTACAACTCATATTTATCTATCACAGTTCAATCTAACACAGATTCTTACTCATTATAATAATATTAATGGCATACTTATGAATCAAAAAAAAAGTATACGTAAGCATTCAAGAATTTTAATTGTGCACTCGAAACTAAATGTCGTCATCTTCCACTCTATCATTCATCTTTTAGTATAATCCATAATAATATTAACTCGATACATTATACAATGAAAAATTATTCGAATGCTTTATTTTACTATGAGAAGCCACTTGAGACTGATTAAAAAACTTTTTTTTTTCAATTAATCATTCATCATTAACTTTTACTCATGTTAATATAACAGCAGCATACAATAGTATTCATCAATATTAAGAAAGTGCCGAATATATTAGGCAAACTATTGATATCAACCTTCATTCATTCGACTTAAATCATTCACCAAAAGAGAACTATCAATATAATTTTAATCGATGTCAACGAAAATCAAGAAGAATTAATTGAATATTTGACGATTGTATCGATTATTTTAGTTAAATGTTACATATATTATTCTGTCCATGTATTTTTTCTAATACACTTAATTCACTACTTTACAAAGTCATCTACGTTCTAAAGAAGATCCACTTTAGTAAATACAGTTTGTATTTATGATGGTTTGAACATATAAAACGTTAAATCAGCTAAAAAAATTTTTCGATAATCAAAATTAATTAAAATATAAAATAATGATGTTTATCAGGCAAAGGTCTATTTATTTGTAAAAATATTGACTTTTTCTTTTAAAAAAAATTCAAATTCAAAATTTTTCTAACGAAAATATTTTTCAAATTTTATTTGAAGAAAAAGATTTTACGAGTTTTAAGAGAAAAGAAAATTATTAATAATTTCTTGTTGAATCTATAGTATCATTTTTACATACAAACCAACAAAACAAAAACTGATATCACTTATTCAAAATTTTTACATTCAAAATTATCAAAATCTTATAATTGCAAGAATTAACTCTACAGTAATTATAAATTTTTTGCATACACCTTTGCTATTATTAATTATAAAATTGAGATGATTAAAAGAGTTTACAAAATTATTTTCAGATTATCCGCATTTTACTTATGTTTATCCATATTATAAGCGCATTAATCTAAACACACATTGTTTTCTCTCATAGATCTTGATTAAAATCCATCATTTCATTTTCATTTGATTAATTATTGTATCACTTCGGAGTACATATAAAATCAACCAATTAAAATTCGACAGATGTATGCAGGTAGTTTATAGAGCATTTTTCTTCTCGTTCTTTATGTAGAAAATGAAAGAAAACTAAATCACATGGTCCAATAACCTTATATGTTGATAAACTAGTTTTATCATGTACGAATATCTCATCTTTATTATTCTTATCATTTTCATTTCAAATATTTCAACAACAAATAATATTGATGATGTATATTCATTAGAAACTTGTAATATTCCAGAAGAATTTTCTTATATAACACAAGATGAATTTAATATTCGTTATGGTGGTGATGAAAAAAATTCTTCTAGACCAGTTGTTTTTCGTCAAATACCAATTAATAAACAATTTCTTAATATGATTCAACTTGATTCAATATTACATCATTTTGGTAATAAATATATTACTGTAACAACAGCAAATACATATTCATATAAAAAAGAATATATTAAATTAAATGATTATATAAATTTACAAAAAAAATCATTAAAATCAACTAAATGGGGAAAGTAAGCTTTTTCAATAGAAAAAAAAAAAAACATTTTTGGTTTCTCTAGTGAAACTCTTTATTGGTTTGGTGATGATTTATTAAATGATCAAAAATGGCTTCATGAAATTCTTCGATATTATAAATCACCATCTTATATTGTTGGTGATTTTATTCAACCATCATTAAATTTTGGTATTGGAGGTCAAGGTACTGGTGTACCATTTCATTTTCATGGTCCTGGTTTTCAACAAATGATATTCGGTAGAAAACGTTGGTATTTATCGTTAGAAAAACCTTTATTTGATCCAAATGAAACAACAATTCAATGGTCAATTGAAAAACGATTTATGCAAAAACAACCATTTCTTTATGAATGTACATTATACCCTGGTGATATTATTTTTTTTCCTAATTTATGGTGGCATGCAACATTAAATTTAGATTTTTCAATTTTTCTATCAACTTTCTTAAGTCTATAATTAATTACTAGTTAACAAGCAGCAGATAATTATCAAAGCATTTCAATAGACAAATTCATGTAAAACAGATATTACTTTCAGTACTCAATTATATACTTCATATTTCAATGAAATATATAGGATGACAATTATTTGGATTCGATTATTTGATTTTTTCCAATATAGGTTTGAGAGAAACACACAAGGGGATTTCTTTGTTCTAACTTTTCTTTCTGAAAATTTTTGTTAGCTACTATTGAATCGGTTTTGTAATATTTTCTTTTTATCGAAAATATGAAAAATAGAAAAATTTCATTTGAAGATTTTAATTAAAGTTGAATGTTAGTAATACAAGTTTCAAGAAAAACTAATCATTTTTTGTCTAATACTTACTGTTTAAGAGTTTCTCTAACTCGTTTTTCGTCCCTTATGAATGAAACAAAATGAAATTTTCATTTCAAATAAAAACAAACTATTACTACAAAAATATAAACTTGAACATTATATGCTTTATTTTATGTAGTAGCCTATTAATATCTATACAGATGATTTATTTCCCATCGTCGGCTGATTATCTAATAGACATAAGCACAATCAATCGCAAGCCACTGAATAGTTTTATTATCTACAGGAAAAAAAAGCAAACTTGAATGTTAACCATGACTCAAATGAAGTACTTCTACGTGCTATAATGTGTATCTTTCAATGAATTACAATTTCTTAATACAAAAAAAAAACAAGAACATTCTTATTGTAAAATTTTTGAGTCATCAAATTCCATTATCATTTAAAAAATCATATTTCTTTTTTTAAATATTAAAATAACCTCTAAGATGATGATCGTATCCAAAAAACGAAAATTTTACTATAAAAATTATTTTTTTACCTTTCATATACGTAGATTTCTTTTTTTTTTTCTCTCTTTTCTAAAATACACAGCAGGTAATATTCTAATTAATATTATCGATAAATTTCTTTTTAAATATACGCATTAAAAACATCTGTTTCTTAAAACATTAGTGTCATCAATAAAAAAATAAATTTTCTTCATCGTATATTTCTTTTTCAACTTTTATCTTCTATCATTTTCGCTTAACACAAGTACTTTTAAAATAGATATTTTTATGTCATTATGAAATCATCAAGGGTCAAATTCTTATTTCATTTTCTTTTTCCGAAAGATAGTCACTATGACAATAAATAATCTTTATTTCCATTGGTTAAAAAAAAAAGACACAGCAAACATTAGACATATCATCGAGCCTTTATAATGATTTTTCTTTTTTTATTTAGAACTTTTTTTTTCTTTTGTTGTTTGTCGCTTTTGTTTTTTTTTTTTCTTTTATTGATTAATAATAATAATAATAATAATAACAACAACAAGAAACAGCTGTTTATAGTACTTCTATAAGATTACTAACGAAAGTAGATTTCTCGTATTTTTTACACGACGTGAAAAAAGAAAAATATTTGCAAACGTTTTTTTTTTTTCTTCTTTTTCGTCCTTCTAGATTTTTTTTTTTATCGTTTACTTCTCTCGTTTTTTTTTCTTCTCTTTCTCTTTCTCTCTCTCTCTCTTTCTTACAAATAACAAAAACAGAAGAAAAATATTAAAGCGAATGTTCACCTCGTCTGACCCGAATTTGACCGATTTGGATTTCGAACTTGTCGACGAATTACAACAAAATCAATTTTTAAACGAATCAATGATTAAAGAATTATTATCATCATCATCACCACCAACATCAACATCACCATATCGAATTGTCAAACAATCGTAAGAAAAATAAATAAAGAAAGAAAGAAAACAAAAAAAATTTTTACAAAATTTTTTCAATTTGTTTTCTTTTTGTTTTAAGAAGTACAAATAAACGTAGTGGAACAGTTCAATTACGAAGACAATTAGTAATTGTTTTTGAAGATTTTATTTATCTATTTAAAACAAATTTTTTTTTTTTTCTTTTTCTATGAAGACTGATGACAGTTTAAGTAAACAACGAACTCCACCCAATTCAACTGGCACTAGTTTGTCACCATTATCAAGCTCATATTTAAGTCGACTGTCATCTTCAAATGACAATAGTCCAATACGAACCACAAATACAATACGAATGTCATCACCAGTATCTAATAATAATAATAATAATGGACTATCGTCATCAACAAAACAAGTAGATGCAGTTACTTTATTACTTAAACAGACAATTGCACCTGCACAACTTATACAGGTAAAAAAGGTAGTGATATAATAAAAGGAGGAAAAAAAAGAAACGAAAACGTTTATTGCATATCTTTATAATGAAAGTGCGTAATGTTGGCCTTAGTTAGAAGAACAAAGTCTGATCGTAGAGAATATCTATATTTTCCTTAATATAAAAACATTAACATTTTTCTTTAAATAGACTGTTCAAACTCGTCTTGAAAATCCAACAAAATATCATCTTGAACAAATGTGTCGTAAACAAACTTTAGTTGGTGACGAGTCATCTACAACACATCAAATTGTTGTAAGTCCTTGAAAAAGAAAATTCTTTTAATATAATCTATAATCTTATTATATATTATTTTCTTCTTACAGTTATCTCAACCACTTCAACAAGAAGAATCATCTCCAGATAGTGAAATAACTTCTGAAGTAATATTTTTGAATGAAAATTCTTCTAATTGATTTTTATTTGTATTTATTTGTTAAATTCTAGATGGATGATCAACTTAATGATGATACAACATGTGGAAGTATTGATAGTACATCACGTGGAATCAATATAACACCTCGAGTAAATTCAATATTTATTTTAGAAAAATAATAAAACAAAATTCTTATCTTAGTTATCAACAACAATGATTGGTGATCATCCTGGTTCAATATATCTTTCATCATCAATGTCAAAAGATTCTATAGATAGTATGAATCGTCATTCATCATCTTGTCCAACAAATATTTTAAGTGCTAAAGCTAAAATTGGTTTACCATTAACTGAAGATGAAATGAGACTTGTTTTACGTGATCGTCAAAAAAAAGATAATCATAATATGAGTAAGATGAAAAGAAAAACAAAATGACGAATTTTTTTTTTGTTAACAAAAAATAAAAATCTTTATTCTTTAGTTGAACGTCGTCGTCGATTTAATATTAATGATCGTATTAAAGAACTTGGAACTTTATTACCAAAAGGAACTGATTTGTAAGAAAATATTAAATAAAAATATAAACTAAATTAATTCTTTTTGTAAAGAGATATTAAACAAAATAAAGGTACAATATTACGTGCATCAGTTGATTATATTAAAATTTTACGTCGTCAATATGACAATGTATCATTAGTCGAAGAAAAATGTCAGATTCTTGCCGAGCAAAATTTGGCATTACAAGAACGAATTCGAGTAAAAAAAAAAACAAAAGTAATAAAGAAAATTAAAATTTATTTTTTGTTTTTGTTTTAAGGAATTAGAAAAAAAATGTTTATTGAATGGTATTCCAATTAATTCACCAACAAAAAGTTCACCAGCAATATCTGTAACAACATCAAATATAGTTAAACAAGAACCATCATCATTATCATCATCATTAAATAATTCAACAAATCCATTAGTACCACCCTCGACACCTATATTTGGAACAATAGATACATATCCACCACTTGATTCATTAGCAGCATATGGTCTTGTTGATGAAGATAGTAATGAAAGAACCAGTGTTAGTGGAAATACAAATAATAATAATAATAATAATGTTGATCCATTATCTCCATTATCTCATGATCCGTTTTTATCTTCGACTTCATTTGGTTTTGATAATGAAATGGATATAGGAGGAGTCTTTCCTTAAAATGTATAGAAATGCATGTGTATGCTCAATTTCAAATATGCTTATATATGTATTTTGTTTGTTTTGTATAGATGTGCAATGGAGTTTCTTTTCGTGTATATATTTATATATATATATCTATCTATCTATATATATGTATGTATATATGGATGATGATAATAATTGTCCTTTATTTTCTTTTGCCTTCTACTGCAAAACAGTGCTTTGTGAATTTGGTGCTGCTGTAAAAAAAAAAATTTATGACAAATTAATGAAATAAGGGGGCCTTCTTCGATTTTTTTTTCTTTCTTTCTTGATATTTCTATTGACAAAAAACAAACGCACATCTACCTTTTCATTCGTGTGATATGCACATTTATCATTTCTATCTTTTGCACATATCTCATTCTTCCTTTCATACCGCCGAAAAATGTATTTGTTTATTGTATTATTATTGAGTACTTGTATAGTGTACATTTTTTTTCCTTTTGTTTGTTTTCTTTTTCGCCTTTTTTTTTTTGTTTTTTTGTATATGAGGAACAGTTGTGCTATTCTTTTGTTGTCATTGTTTATTTATCGCCAACACATTTTGTTTTCTTCCTATTCATCATCGTACTTATTTTATTGTGAAAAGATATCCAACACATTGCGCATGATATTAGATACTCCAATAAAAATTTAATAAACCAAAACATAACCTCTCGAAAATATTTTTATCCTTTTGTTATAATTATGAAAGAATGTTCTATATACTTATCTTCATCTTATAATATGATTGATAATATGAATTTAAATATCAATGTTTCGTAATAAAAATTTGATTAATCATCGTCTTAGTTCATCACTCATGAATGTCGATTATTGATAACCTTTAGAATTGAATGATATCAATGATTAAAAAAAGAAAACAATAAAAATGTCATTAGTGAACTAACAATCAAATAGTTATTTATTCAATGCATTAATTAATGAGGCATATCTTATGAACGGTCAATAATACATTGTCTTTTTCTTTTTTTTTGGAGTATAGAAACAGAAGATATATACTAAAAAATAGGCTTTTATGCTTCAATTTGTTCTTTGATCAATTTGATATTATTATTCTTGTTTCTCTTCTTGATTCTCAGGAGAATAACTAGTAGATTCTAATTTAATTAATTCATCAGATAGAATGCCATTATTTCGTTCATTAATCCTAATATAAACAGAAAAATAAAACAAGGTTAAACCAAAAAAAAACAAAAACTAATAAAAGAATACAATTGTTGACATGCAGTTAAACAAAATTCATAAATATTCTCTGGTTGTGATCGAAGTATTTCACGTGTTAAATATGTTAGTAATTCATCAAAGCCAAATGGTGTACGAAGATGTGTATTAGATAATGGTGGCGGCATATTTAATCACATAGCAACAAAGATATGCTTCATTATTGTACTTATTTAGACATTGCATGTGAGATATTCAGATTGACATTGTTTCAACAAAAGTGTAGTCTTTACGTCTTTTGACATTTCTTTTTATAACAAATTATAATCTGTCGACAGGAAGAGTCTGAACCTTGAATTTTTCTTTTCGGTAGACAGAGGATAGTAAAAAAAAGAAAATTCTTTGTCTGAGACGGTGTGTAATTAAAATAACAATACATACATTTCTATTGGTTTGTTTTTTTTTCTGCATAGAATACAGTTCAATAAATATTAATATAAAAACAAAAAACAGACGAATAGCCCAACAGAAAAGATAGAAACACATAGAATTGTAATTATAGAAGAAAGATGCATAAATTCAAGTTAATCAAAATTTAGAAGATATATCGACATTATTTTTCTCAGGAGAATTTGTAATATTCTTTTTCTTATCTATTTATATTACAAGAACATTGTTTAATTCAGGAACATTTTATACGTTGAAAACACACTTGATTTGATCTTTCGATTTTCACAGGATAAATATCATATTCGTATCCATTATAAATTAAACAAATTTCTTAATACTTCTAACACTAAAGGTATTCATGCCAGTAAGTATCGATTGATAAAAATCATGTTCTCCACCCAGCAATATCGTTTGAAATATATCTGAATTCGGTTTTGCAAAACGGTTCATAAATATCAGATATGCAATATCAAAGTTTTTAAAACGTGACAAAAGTGAGAATACGTTCACAAGCCTAAACATGAAAAATTACTTCAGTTCACTACGATTGTATATTCGTTAATTTCGCACAACAGAAAAGAATTTTTCTGATTTCACTCTGAAATTTGTCTATGAAAGAAAACTATCATTTGGTTTTCTAGTTTTCATAACAACTTACTAAAATCTTTACTACACATTTGTTTTTTTGACTTTTAACCAGTAAAAACAACGAATTCTTCAAATTATCACGGAAGGTACGAGTACTCAGTCAAACGATTCTATGGGTCCATCTCTAGAGTTATTACAGTATTCGATTTAAATAATTTGTTTTGAAATTTCGACCCGAAGTAAAACAAACTGGTTTCTATGTTAGAAATCAATGAAAATGACTGTAAATCATAGAAAATCTTTAGTAATAGAAATAAAAGTCAACCTCTGATTTCTAATGACTTTCTTGACCTACATTAATTGTCAATATTCCTAGTAGTTGCTTTTAACTTTTCATTATTTTCCTGTATTTCTAAGCATGTCCGATGATTCCTATTGATTCGTGGTAAACAAATAGGAACGAGTCTCCCGTGATAGATAAAAATTATCAAAAACCAGTTTGTTCCCTCTTGATTTGATCCTGACATCTAGCAACATAATATCGTAATTAACATACAAAACATTCGTGTTGGCAAAACTATTTGATAGTGTAACGCAAATATTTTTACTTAAAAAAATTAGCGCAATAAAGTCTACGTGTGTGTTATTTGAACTTAGTCGAGTGTATGAATTTTAATAAAGTCTGAATGAATATTATTCATAAAAAATTAATTAATAGTAAAGATATTCATATTGATTTATCTGGTTATGGCAAAAGTGAAACAATTTTTATTTCAGATTTAAAATGATCTTTTTGACATTAATTGAATATGAAGTTTGAAACAATATATATTAATTTCATATCTTTCAAATTTTATAAAAAGTTCTTTATTTAACTATTTTATGTAAATACAATATATGAAAGAAATTAAAAATTCGAAACATTGTCTAAGTAGATTCATGCGAAAACTAAAATTATATAAAAATCTTTGCAATTTTCTATAAAAACTTGGTATCAAGCAAACGTCTTAAACTGTTTCAAGAATATCAAAAATGTTTAAAAAGCAAATACAAATTGCATTGATTTCACGTTTACAAATAGAATACAATTTTGCTTGAATTTTTTGGAGCTCTCGAATTTTATTAGTAGTGAAAGTCTCCCATATCCTCAAAATCGTTAAAACGATTGCGATTAATTGTGATCTAAAACGCGATAAATCGCCAATTTTTCTTCATGATTCTGATGATTTCTGTGTTAAGTCGTGGGTTCATGATCGATAATAAGAGTGATTTGATTTATGTAACTTTGATTTCCATTGTTAAACTGAGACGCGTTTTTCTTACTAGTTTATAATAATAAACATTGTTATTCAAAATTTGACTACATACTTTATTCCATATGAATAAAGTATGTAATAAAAAAAACGTTCACCTGTTCATATTAATGTTTTGAATTGAACTTTCTCTGGAGTCAGTACAAGGATATTTGTTGTTTTTTTTGTTAATAAATTGAATAGCTAAAAGAGAGGAAGATGTAAGAATTGTAATTAAAAAACAGAACTCAACTGTGATGATAGATGTCATCTTATCGACAAATTCTAGTTGAAAAATTATTTCATCTGAAACATCAGGAATTATTCACGTTATCGAAAACAGTTTTTGATATAAATGAATGTGAATCAGATATTCAGTTCGATCGTTTTCTAAAGTTGTCTAATCATGTTGATGTCATAATAGTGGCATTATATCAGAGAATGCTACGGTATAGTATTCTGCATCTTTATCTGCATTCTGCAGAACATTATTACTCAGTCATTCTGTTTTTAAGGACGCAGAACAGGACATAAAAAAAGTTAGTCCTTCTAGAATAATGTATGCTCCTGCATATCTGGTCTGCAGAACGATCTTTTCAATGCATTTTTGATATGGATAAAAACTTGTCTGTATATTAGGTATAATATCAAACCTCTAAAACGTACTATTTATACAAAAAAAATCATTTACAATATAATTATAATAATAAATCTTATCGTATGTTTTCTAGTACAAATGAAATAAGCAATAAAAAAGAAGTACTCACATCCATAGATTGAACAAAACAAACATAAAGATACAGGGTTTCAAAATGTGATCAATATAAACAGATGAAAAACAAGAAGAAATAAGTTTTCTGTTTATCGCTTTTTTTTTGAATATTTTGTATGGCTGAATAAATAGTATGTCATGAGTTTGTCCTGGTAATAAACATGTTCGTCTTTGAGTAAATGTCAATCCAGCTGAAGTAAATAATCTTTTCACTGAATTGTTCGTCGCTGATATGGCATGTACTCTTCTGGCTATCATTCATAATAATGGAAAATTACAATAAATTTCACTAATAAACCAGAACTTCATTAGGTAACGATCAATATGGTAATTTAAGTGTCCTATAATATTCATGCCGAAAGTAAATTTTTCTTTTCATTTCAAATCATTACGATTATACTTGATTCTCAATTTTACAGACTTGGTTCAATTCTCAAATAATTGATGATTCATAGACAGTAATTATGATCACTGATAAAAAAGATTTATCAATACAAAGAATTATAATTAATTCAAATCCATAATTTTCATTTAATATAATTCGCAATATATTCTCATTTTCAAATATGAACGAAAACAAAAAATCTATTTCACATAACGCACAACAAATAAATAAACTTACAAAAAAAACAAACCAAAAAACGAGCACAGAATGAATTATTTTCTATACATTATATTCAAAGGAGACCAAAAAAAAAACACGAACTTCAACTTTACTATCATAAACAAATCTTTAAAGCAACGAACGAATTTGTTTTATTTTTTTGTAATTCTTTAAACAAATGTATTCGTTGGAGAACCTTTAACAGCTAACATGGATGAATTTGTCATTTCATAAAATGGTTGTGCTGTTGATGATGATCCTGTTGCTTGTCGTATTAATGGTTTTGGTTCAACATAATGTCCTAATTGTGCAAGATCAACAAAATTTCGATTTGAATTTGATGATGATGATATTTGTTTAAAATGATGAGAAGGATATGATATTGATGAATCACTACCTGTTGATGAATCTTCTGTTGATACAGTACCTGTTGATGATAATAATGATTGGATATCACGATTTGTTGTTCGTATTGGAGGTCCATTTGGATAACGATGAATATCTAATGTAACTGAATGTTTTAAATGTCTAAACAAATATATATATATATGTGTACACATCAAATTAATTATTAATAAAACAAAAAGTTCTCTTACTTAATTAATTTTGATACAGGTTTTTGATGTCCACGTGAAACATTTTGTCCATTAACTTTAACAATAAAATCACCTGGTTTAAGACCACATCGAGCTGCTGGACTATTTTCCGTTACTTTGCCAACAAATGTTGGACTATCACCAACAACTGTAAAACCAAATGAATCATTGATACCACGGGATATAATAAGCTAAAGAAAAATCGTTTTTTATTATTGTTGATCAGAAAATTTTTACACAAAAAAAATTTGTTTCCTATTAACTCTATTCATTTTCGAACATGTAATATTCGTTTTTTAAAAGAGTAAACATTTCTCTATAAAATGTCATATTGTGAATTAAGCTTTTATTCAAAGATTTTTCAACACACAAGTAAAAAAAAAGAAATCCTAAATATTATCTTCAAATTGTGATAGTGAATAAAAAATTTTTTTCTACATTTCAAACATTACTTTACTACTTTCGAGATTGGAAATACTTTTGCTAACAATTCAAAAAAAGAATAAACCTACTTGATGTTCTTCTAAATCTGCTATATCACGATTAATTGAAGTAACATGTTTTTCTCCATGACCAGGTACGTGTTTATGACGTAATTCTCCAACATCTTCTTGTAAAATATAATACCAACCATGAATCTAAAATAATAGAAAAAAAAAAAAAAAAAAATTTTTTTTTTTTTTTTTGTATTTGTCTTTTTACTAGTTGTTTTTTTAATGTATTTTTAATTCCAAATGATAAACAACCTTGTAATTGCATATCATTTTTTTCTTGTTGATAATTATATATTGAAAAACATAAACGTTTATGTAAATCATCATTATTTATTTCAAATGTAAATTTTTCATTAAATATAGCTGAACTATTTAAATTCGGTACAGCACGTGTATTACATTCTAATGGTTTACGATCAGGTATTAAAGTCATTTTAATTAAAATATTTGTTGAATGTTGATTTATACCTTTTACTCGTATAACTTAAAAATAATAAAATAAATAAGAAATTTATTTAAAAAATTAAAATATTACTTTTTACAGTTAAATGATTATCTGAAGTAATAAGACTTAATTGAATAATACCTAAAGAAAACGAAAATTTTCTTTTTTTTTAAATTATTTTGTTTTTTTGCTTTACCTCGATTTAATTGTAAAGGTGATTGTTCATTCATATTTGTTAATTTTCTTGTTCTAGCTATACGATGTTTTTCAATAGAATTATTATATGAAGAATAATTTTGAGAATTTATATTAGGATCAATTTTTTCTTGATTATGTAAAGTTTTATTAATAAAACGTATAAAATTTGGTGAATCAAATAAACTACGTCGACGATTAAAATCGCTTAAAGGTGAACGATTCATTGATAAATGAAATTCTAAAAAAAATATAAAAGATATTCAATTTGAATTTATATTGATTAATTTTAATCGTTACTAATGAATAGATATTCATTCATTATCACTTACCATGTCAATTCGTCTTTTCTATAGAAGTAAATGATTGTATGTGTGTCTATACCACTACTTTCGACCGTTTCTATTCAAATTATAGATGGATATATGCTACTGTCTGTTTTTTTTTTTTGTTTCTCTTCGCTTTTTCGTTTTCGCATCATGTTTGTTATAGAATAGAAAAGGAGAAAAAAAAAACGATGTTGAACTTCATGATCGGTCAACGAGAAAAAAAAATATATATATGGACATACTAGCGATTGACGCCCAAGGAAAATAAGAAAAAAAAATGTAACAGCTCGATCCATTATGCAAAATGAATAAATAAATTGTTGTTTTTTTGTTTTTCTTGAAAAGTTTTCATGAGAATTCTAACAAATATGTGTCAATATAGATTTATTTCTCACGATTATTTAGAGAATTCGATGATAATTAACAAGTATTTGTTAAAGAGAATATTCACTTGTAATGATTGAGATTAATAGAAGTTAAATAGCTAACGCATATATATACTTGAAAAAAAAACCAGTAATGCGCTTATTGATGATCAAAGAATAGATAAATGATTGAAATTAAAGGTGATATTTATTTTTTCTTGATATGATACTTTATTAAAGATATATGACTGGCAAGGCCCGCGCGAAGGATCAAATATTAGGGGGGTGTATGGCGGATTGGGGGGTGTAAGAGAATAGTTTCAGAAAAATCATAAAATGTGAACAAAATCTGCTCTTGTGGCCGGAGAAAACTGAAAATTTATTATTTTTGGAGGGGTATACACCCCCTAAACCCCCCGCTCGCGTGTGGTCTGATGACTGATATACTAGTTTATAGTGATATGTTTTTTTGTTTGTTCATGATTCAATTAAAATCATTATTCGTTGTTGAAAATATTTTAATATTCTAGGACCTTTTTTTATAGGATGCTGTAATTGATTGCTCTCTCTCTCGTATCCTGAAAAATCGATCTTGGATCAGATGCATTCAAATTGCACAAAATTTTCAATTCTGTATAATGTTATTTTCAAAAGATATGAAACAAACGATAGTCGAATACAATTCATTTGACCACTCGGAAATTCTTTGATCTATAGATTGAATTTTTCTTTTATTTAAAAGAATATGTCAAACTGTAGTGCTCTTTTCTTTTTAAGATTCTTACTTTTCATTGAGAAAAAAAATTCAATAAGTCAAAAAATCGTCGTCTATTTATAAAAATGCTTTTTTTTTGAAAATCGTAATAAACAAAATTGAAATTTACACGCTTAATAACATAAATAGAGAAGAACATTTCGGAAAAGAGCGATTTATTTCAAACCAAAAAGATATCAAATAAATAAAAATACATGTCGTTGATGAAAGATCAAATCTCGTTTTTTTTTTGAGAAAGGAAATTTCTGTTGCCATATAGGAAACATTATTTTCCTTTTTTGACTCATTGTTCAATTATAATCATGATATATTATACTTCTAGTCTTCAACAGCTTGTTTGTATTAGACACGCTTCTCATTATAATGTTCGAATGAAAAAATATCAAAATGTTAATTTGTTTTTCTTTCGTCATAAATGTATAATTGTAACAATTATTCTATTGTCAATATTAATTGAATAGTAACAATATATCGATTAATTTCTAAGTTATTGTTTTTCTTTTTATAATTTTGTATAACCAAGAATTGTCTGTATTGTTGTATGTTGAAAATATTTATTTCACTATAATTAATTAGTGATTTTTTTTGTTTCGCTTGTTTGTATATTAAAATGAATAAAGATTAAAAGAACAAAAAATAAAATAAATAATATAAGTATCTCGATTAACATATACATGTGTAAAAAAAAACAAGTAACTATTCGAAAAAAAAAATGCTTAACTAAAAAGTACGGAACTTTTATTTTTGTTTTTCATGACTAAAAAGTTTTCTTTTGTGTTCATTATTATCTTATCAAGTATATTATTTGTTTCTCGATTGAGAAAAAAAAAAAAAAAAAAAAAAAAAAAAGACGAAGAAATTCAAATTTAAGATCTGAATATGAACCGGATTCGCTGAAGAACGTGCAACAGACGAAAACAAAACAAAAGCAAAAAAACAAAAAATAATCAACATTGAATAAAATCGAATAAATGGGACAATAAATAGTGATAACGTATTTTTAATAACTCCGTAACAAATAAGATCTCGCAACAGTAATAAAATAAGCATAAAAGCACCCTTCAAACAAACAACACATTGAAATAGTCTTTTTCTAATAATAAAAATTTCAAATTAATCAGTTTCCATGGAAGGTTGTTGCGTATTCGATTGTGGATTTGGTCTCCTCAATGATGATGGTTTTTTACCCGAGGATGATGAAGGAGGTTGTGGAGATTGATTTTGTTGTTGTTGTTTACCATCAGATGATGGAGCTTGTCTTCTCGAAGTATCAGTTGATGTATCTTTCGGTAGTTCAACTTTTGGTTTTGGTTTATTCAATATACTCCAGCATTCTCTTTCAAGTGCCTATAAAAAAAAAAAAAAAAAACATAAAGATTTTATTTTACGAGTCTAATTACGAAAAAAATTAAGATGTATAAAATTAGTTTGCATAATAAATGAGATTAAAGCTAAAGGAGAGAATATTTTGGTAAATCGGACTAAGAAAAAGAATTAAAATCAAATTAAGAATGTAGAAAAATCAAATACGAAATTGTAATCAATTTCAAAAAATTCCATTAGAATTAAGATGAAATCTGAAAATATAAACAGATTTGTGATCACGATTAGCGTCACATAAAAAGAAAAAAGCTAAATAGTGCAATTCTTGCAAAAACTTAATCCTTTAGAAATTCAATAACTTCTATCACGGCTCATGAAAGTATCTGACTAATAGATTCCTTCCAAGCATGAATTCGAAAATTTTGAACTCAACAGCTTAGCGTCTGTAAAAATTTTTGCCCTATATACTCTTCAAAATTCTTTTTAGATTGTGTTTTATAAAAATTTAATACAAATAATTTTGATTATTGAAAAAAAAAATAAATGAAAATCAAGAATAACAAAAATTCGAAATTATGAAATATAATAACTTACATCTCGTTCTTGTTTGATTTGTGTGCAAAGTACAGCTGGATCTTCATGTTGTCTAAGTGTATTAAAACGATTTGCTGTTTGTTCATACCATTTACGTTTTTCAGTTAAAATTCTATAGATTTTATCAATATCATTTTTATCAATATGTGAATATTTATCATTAGATTTTGTTTGCCAAATTTTAATAGCATCTTCAATTTGTTTAAATGATTTAAGAAAATCTTGCATATAATATTGACGATTTTCAGCTTCATTATAACGATTACGTATTGGATCACCAAGATTCTAATTTAATAAAAACAAACAAAAAAAAAACATTATGAAATTCTTACAAAAAAAAAAAAATATATATTTTTTTTTGTTTTTATACTTTTAAAATATTTAATCTTTCTACATAAGCATGTTTATCTTGATGCATTCCTTGATCATATAACCAATTTTCAGTTGTTCGTAAATCATTTAATAATTTTTGTCGATTTCTATCATCAGAATATTTTTCATATGAACCACCATCTAATTTATTACGCATATCATAAACATATTCTTCAACAGCATTTTTTGCATCAGAACGTTCTTTTTCTTTTTTATCATTTGATATCATTTCACGCTATAAAAACAATATAAAACAAATTAATAATAAGTATTTTCTTCTTCATCTTACTTCATGTTCAATTAATTGATCAACTTCTAATTTTGTTATACCTGATTGACGAGCTATTATTGGTAAATCAATACCTTTTCGTTTTGATTTTGTTGTAGATTTTTTTGGTTCATCATCATCATCATCATCATCTTCATTTCTATCTTGTTGATTATTATCACCAGTAGGTGTTTTATTCTTGAAATAAATAAAATAAAAGTAAAAAAAACAAAAATTGAATAAAACATACTTCAGTTGATGGTTCATTTGTTGTTGGAACATTTTGTACAGTAGTTTTATCTATTCCTCCTTTTGTATCCATAGGTTCTTCTATGTGAAAATGTTTTTTTTTTTCTAATTAAGATTTTGTTTTTGTTAGGAAATTCTTACCTGGTAAGTCTTCATTTTTATCCACAATTGATGCTTGCGTAATCTCAAATATTCCATGACGATTAAGACGAACTTTTACTTTTATTTTTGATGGTGTGCCATCAGGTTGTGCTCGAATTTGATCAATTGTATATTGACCTAAAAATTTGTTTTTTTTTTTTTTCTTTCAGTTGTTTTAACGTATTTTTTATATCTTATTTAGACTATTCCCAGTCACGATTCGGGTATGGATATGCAAAGTAATGATGTATCAGGGCACAAACTTCATTTTTAACAGTACAACTTATAAAAAAATTTTAAAATATGTATTTTTTTAATGGTACTGTTTAACAACCATACAATTGATTGATCGTTCTATTAAACTATCAACGATGTGCTAGAGTAATTCAACCTACAGATCAGACACCCGTATCTGAGTACAGATGACTCCCTTCTTCGCCGACACACAAATAGAATAGAAGGCTAGTACCAAGTTTAGTAAGTTTCCGACATCATACAAGCACACTGTGTCTGATCTGAGCATAAAACAAATAATGTAAGAAATTGGATTAGATTAGCTTGTTTCTTCTCAACTATATGTAAGTGTTTAATTTCTTTTGTATTGTCTATGTTTTCTAACAAAGGATAAATTAGTTTTATTTCGCGACTTGAGAAATATTTATACATACATATTACTTAAAGATAACTGTCGGAGAACTGTAGAATAGAAATAAAGCATGCAATCATATTATTTCTATTAGATTTCTTTTTGTTATAGATTTATGCGCAGTTCAGAAACGAAACGATATTAATTTTATTAATTTGACAGAAACATGGGTAAAATCCTTTGTTGAGAAAAAAGAATAAAAAGAAACATCTTACAAAAATGAATACTATTTTGATTCAAATTATGTAAACGTTCGATAATAAAAATTACAGTAAGACAATACAATATCATATTATTATAATACTTAAACTATCTATCTGTTAGAAATAAGAAATTCCTATTTCTTAATTAGAGTCTTACTTGATATTTCTGTCAAAATAATTAAAGTATATTTCGTTTCACTTCTGAATTGTGTACAAGTTTCTGTGATGAAGTCGTTCGATAAAATCATATCAATACATATCTAATAAGAGTTTCTTTCTAAATTCTTCAACAAAAAAAAAAACTCAACAAATTTCTTAAACTAACATACCAATACGTGATTCAGAAAATGGAATATCATTTGGATATGAATAACGAGCTGATATAGTTAATGGTTCTTTTTTATAAAATGAAAGTATTTTAGTTGATGGTATAACATTCCAACGACTAAATACTTCAATTTCATTATCTTCATTAATTCCACCATGCCATGATAATGTTATTGGATATGGTTGACAATCTTCAATTTTAAATTCTTTTACTATAAATGTTGGACTTAATATAGCACACATTAATGTACAACCACGTGCAACACTTTCATCAGCATTCATTGTTGTCATTGGAGATTTACGAAATGTATTTTGAATAATTTGTTTAACAGCTGGAATACGTGTTGAACCACCAACAATTTCAACAGATTCAAGATCATCAGTTGTGATTTCTAATCAACAAAAAAACAAAAACAAATTTAGAAATCCAAAACATGAAAAATTTTTCTAAGATTAAATGATTACGAAAATATTATGTAATTTTACTTTATAAAATTAGTTTTAAATAAAGTTTCAATCTCGTAGATTTCATATCAGTGTTTTATGTTTTTCAAAGAGGTAATTATCTATTTTTGGAAGTATAGATAGATAATACATTGTACAATAACTTCAAACTTTGGAAGGATTAAGTCGATCTTCAACGAAGTATCATCCACTCGAACCTCATATGCTGGAATTGAATGATGATGGTTACTTAGAAAAGATCGGCTTTTGGAATCTCGATCATAGTTAGATAAGAAAAAAGACAACAGTTCATCTCATATATCTATAGAGTATAGTTGACATTGATTTTAAAGCAAATATTAAATATTTGAATGCAAATTAATTTAATAGACTTTGTAACTTTAGACGAGATTGATCAATATTTTTCTGTTTATGATTACTTTTATTTCATTATTTAATCGTTTATAATTTTCTGAAGTCAATATTATTGATTTATTTTTCTAACATTTTCTTAGACTTTATATTTGATTTCAATCCTGTAAAAAAAATATATTACAGAATTTCTTTTTTTTTTTGCGTATTCTATTTAATAAATCTTTAGATTTATAAAAAATTAATTACTAATTTGAAATAAGTCAATACTTAATATATATCAAAAGTAATGGTAATGATACTTCAATACTCTATAGAAAGTTTGAAGAAAATTTTCTATCAATATGCGTTGATAATTGAGATAGTACTCTATATATTTCATCGTTCTTCACCTAATATCATAAGAATGAAAGTTTTGATAAGAACTACTTGTCATAATAAGTGATGATAACATAAGATTATATTGTCTGCACTGTAGAGTATCCTTTCTTTATCTTATCTTGGTTCTTCTCTTTCTTTTCTAACACCTAGTCATTTATATATGTTATCAATATACACAAGAAAAAAGTAGTAATAATGAAAAAAAATAAAATACAGAAATAAATGCATTAAATGTTCGTTATAATATATTTAAATGCATTGGAAAAGTAGTGTATTCAAAAAAAATCATTGTACGTCAAAAAGGAAATAATCAAAAAAATAATTATTTTTCTTATGATAAACTTCATAAAAATTTTTACTAGACTTGAAAAGTTTTTAGTCACTAGAAATTTTTAAGCTAGTTCTTTTATTTATTGAATATTTGTCTATATTGTTCTTTATTTAGAGAATACATTAGTTTAATTACAGTATCATGCAACGATTCGTAATCTTTTATATCTTGTTTAATTAACTTGAATAATTAAAACTTGTAGGATATGATATTCAAAGTCATCTTGATAAATTTCTAACGAGAAAACATTTTCAGCTACTCTCTTTAGGTTTCAATAATTTTTTTTCTTCTTATAGATATTGCAAAGTGTTCTATCAAAAATTCTAAAATGATATGAATTCCTATTGAGTATTCGTGATTAAGCTATAGAATTCAATTAGATTAATTTTTTTAGAAAAAAAAATGTAGAAGTTTTGAACAAAGCCTCTTGAAGATATGAAAGAATTTTGTTAAACATTTCTGAAATTTTTTTCAAAGAAGTTAATCTAATTTGAGTTTTCTATATAATACAAAATTTCAGATATAAAATTCAAAAGTTTAGTTAAATCTCAATAGAAATTAAAATTCTTTTTTGTGTTTATTATTAGAACGACATGTTGTCAAAAAAAAAAGAATAATTGCACTTGACAAGAAGTAGCTGAAAAAGTTCCTTTGTAAATCTAAGAGCAAAGATAAGATTTAGACAAGGACACACAGAACGTAGATAGTATAATCTAATGTTATCATTGTAGATTATAATAATTAACACGTATCAAAATTATGACATTAATTAAATAACAATGAAATATATTTACTATTAGTGTATATAAAGAGAAAATTTGCTCAAACTTTCTATTGAAATATCTTCTGTTGCTATACTTTATGATTTGTTTTTTTTTGAAATAAGTAAACTTACTAGCTTCTTTAATAAGATGTACAAGTGTATTTCGTATTCGATCAAGTAATGGTTTAACTAATTCTTCAAAATCAGCTCTGGATATTTTTCCACTAACATCTTTTTCATCAATAAAACATTCAAGTGATATTGGAATTGGTTGAACATTACTAGACATTAATTTTTTAGCTTTTTCACATTCAGCACGTAATCTTAATTTAGCTTTAAGTGTACTATATGAATCAATTTTATAACGTTTTTTAAAATCATCACGCATTGTATCCATTATAATACGATCAAAATCTCGACCACCTAATGATGGATCAAATGCTGTTGCAATCATCTTTTTTAAACAAAATATTTAAGATTATTCATTTAACAAAAAAAAAAAAAAACATATAACATACTTTCAATTTGCCTTTATTTAATGCAACAATAGATGCTTGTAATGCTGTATAACCCATATCAACAAATGCAACAAGACGTGGTTTTTCTGTTTGTTCTGGAAGATCTCCTTTGTAAATACCATAACAAAGAGCAACTAAATGAATAAAAAAAAAAAAACCATATTTTTAGATATAAAAACTTCTTGAAATATATATATATATATATATGAAATGTGATTATTATTTTAAGTAGCCGTGCAATTGATGTATATAGATATAAGTAGAAAAAAATTTGTTTATCCAAAAAAATACTGTCACAATAAGATGATTAGAGTCTGTTTAAAATAAGCAATTAAAAAAAAAACTATATAACATTAAACTTATAAAATCGAATATAATTATATTATTATGAATTAGAAGTTTTTTTTTTTTTCTTTAATATCCTAAGCAAAAATTAATGATTTCATACATTTTTATTTTATTATTAGATAATATCTTTAAAAATGAGCAAGTAAAACATGTTTCAAATCGATCATATTACATCATAATGCAATTAATAATAAATTATTATTTATAATCTTTTTATTTCGAAGAATTTTAAGTTTATTTATATACATCAGAAATCTAGTACTTATCATTATATCGATCATATAAAACTCATATTCATCTCATTAACGATAATGTATTTTTCTTTAATAAAAGTTATATTAGAAGAAAGGGGAAAAAAAGCATCTTCAAGACATATATATATAGCTAAGTACGAAGGTGACTATGATTAATATTTTATATACTTATTATAAAAAATATAATTCCTAGATATTTCAAAATAATCACATATAAAAGCAGATCTTTTACAATATGATTAATATATTTCTTTCTTATTGATATATATACATATACATTAATATTTGACTTACCAGCTGTTGTTTCATTGAGTAATCGAAGACAATTCCATCCAGCTATTTGTGCAGCATTAAACATTGCACGTCGTTCAGCATCAGTAAAATAACAAGGTACCTTAGAAAAAAAAAAAATAAATAAAAAAAAAAAAAAAGAAAGACAAAACTTACACCAATAACACAATCAACAGGTTTTGTTGATGATTCTGTATTAGTAATATGTTTTAATTTCGAAAACATAATACCAGCTATTTGTTCAGGTGTAAAACGTTTACGTTCATTAAGATAATTTACTTCAATATTAACTGAACCACTTTTGCCTTCAACAATAGAATAAGAATTAAGTTCTTTTTCTTGTTGAACATATGTATCATGATATTGACGTCCTAATAATCGTTTAAAATTACAAATTGTATTTTTTGCATTTGTTATTTCCATTGCTTTTGATGCTTGACCAATTGCACGAGTTGATTTATCAAATGTAACATAAGTTCTAAAGAAATTTTTCAGTTTCTTATTTCAATGAGTGAGACAGAAAAAAAAAGAAAATCTTTAAACTTACGGAGTAAGACGATCGGAATATTCATTTGCAACTATTTCAACACCTCCAGCACGGGCAACACCGATATACGATGAAAAATTGCCCATATCAAGGCCAACAACTGCCTAATTAAATAAATTAAATATTAGAGGAAAACAAAAAAAATTCATTTGAATTTACCATGTTTATTTTATTGAGACAATCAGATGTAAAATGAGATAATCTATAATTGATTTAAAGAAGATACTCTAATATCAAAGAAGACAGAAATTTATACGAGAAATTATTGATTGACAGATTAGATATAAAAAAAAAACATGAGAAAGGTAGTGAAAATGGAAGAATTTTCTCGACTATTCGAGAATGAGTATGTATTAGAGTAAATTTGTTCTGCATATGTTGGTATTATATGGATTACATTATATATATATGATTTCACAATTTCGATCGGAAGAGTCTGACCTCTAGTGAAAATAATATTAGGCTGAGTACTGATTAAGATGAAAGTGAGTTCTAATATTTTCAAGTAGTTCTTATCAAAAACTATATTCTTGACGCAAAACTCGTACTAAAACAATTTTATCTACATGCCATATAAAATAGAAATTTTTGGACGATATTTTTTAATTGACAAGAGAATTTCTCAAAGTATCAAGTTGTTTTTCGATCTAGACTATATTCATTTGATGAATGTTAGTGAACAATAGAAAAGTCTACAATAGCTTCAGTTTCCTGGCCTTCATTTCTGAAATATCGAAATTCTACTAAATTTTTCAATAAAAAGTTGTCATTCTTCTTAGATCGGATGAAAAGTCGACTTTTGAATTTTCGACTTCAAAGTTTATACGAACAAAGTTCGTAATAAGATTTGTTCATTAGATAAGTTTTAGCTTTTTCAAATATTTCCTTTCTAGACATAGTAAATATATAAACAAAATTTGCTTTTACATATGGGAAATTTTTGAATGCTCAATATATCAGGATAGGAGATACTAGAAAAGTCACAACTTATTCAGTGAATTAATCTCATTAAGAACTTTGTTTTTTGTAAAGTTCGAATTCGAAAATCGATTTCTCAGATGACCTAAGAAAAGCGACCACAGTTTTCTGTTGAAAGATTCACTAAAATTTCGATATCTCAAGAATGAAAGCCTGAAAAACAAAACAATTGTAGACATGTCTATTACTCATCAGATGAACATCGTCTCGAATGAAAACGATTTGATATGTGGAGAGGTTAATTGATAAGTTATTCTTTTAACAAAATTATTTCTAAAAAATATCTTAACCTCTATAATTGGAAAAGAAAAGCAGATGAGTTATATTTCAGTAACTTAAACTGTTTAAAAGTAAACTGTCTATAATATAATATGCCTATTTTATGATAAACAACGCAAAATATTCATGTAAAGTCTCTATCATCTTTTTTTTTACAAATATGACATTTAAAAGAGTGTCGGATACTGCATAAAATAGTAGATATTTAGAAGTTTGACGAAAGATATTTTCGACTTTTGAAGGATCAATTTTGGAAAGATATGAAATGTTTGATACTCTTTCGAATGTGAATTTTGAAAAGAAAAATGATAAAGATTTTACATGAATATTATATGTTGTTCGTAGTACAATAGACATAATACATGATAGAGAATTTCATTTTTAATAGTTTTCATTTAAAAAAAATGTAGTTGATATTCTTACCTTTCTATTTATATAAGTTCAGTTTTTATTTTCGAATAGTTCTGATAAAAAATCACTCCGTTTAAAAGATCATACAAAAAATTTTGTTGAATAAAAAACAACTAGTTTAGATTGTGATATGTGTTCTATTTCACAACAACTCAACATTTAGAGGTGAAATTTTTTTTTGCGATGTAACATGATGGAAAAATGTTTAACAGCAATGCATTATTTACTTTTTTTTTATATAGTGTTAAGCACCTAGCTCAAATCTAGAGGGTGATTTCAACAACCAACAGAGTTTTTCATCTAATGCATTCTATAGTAAAATTTCATAAATGAACTATGATAGCAAGATTTCTAAAAAAACCAACTATATTTAAACAATTCCATTTCAAAGAGCATAGAAATCTAAACAAAATCATCGGTTGTCGCATTTTCTGCAATCTCCTCTGAAAAAAATTAAAATTATCACTAAAAATCAAAATTAATGAAAAAAAAACAACTAAAAAACGTCTTTTTTTGTTTTTGTAATTTTTTTTACCTTTTTAAGGAATTTTTGTAGAAAAAGTAACGACCTCTTATTTTGTTCATATTTTTATGCTCTCCGAAATGTAATAGTTTAAACATAGTCTACTTTTTACAAATCTCTTTATCGTAGTTAATGTATGAAATCTTACTATAGAATGCATTAGATGAAAAAACTCCATTCGTTGTTGAAAATACCCTCTAAATTTGAGCTACTTGCTTAACATTATAGAAAAAACCAAATATATTTTGTGTTGTTGAACTTTTCTCCCATTTCTTTAATATAGATATTGACTCTCTTTTTGACGAAAACCATCCATCACAAATAAACTTGATAACAAAGTTATACTACTACAAACAAATTTGTCTACTAACTTTTATCCAGTAATTGTGTATAGAATAATGCGATAAACAACTGTCAAAAAAGAAAAATGAGATATCTCTTTGTTTGGTATGACATTGTTCTAAATCAAGAATGTCAAAATTGCTGAAAGCCCAAAAAGATAGTTTTCATTCTATTGTAAACTAATTGCTCTTACATATGTATATGCTGACGGAGTTGTCATATACTTTATCAATTCTATTTCCAAAATGGACATTCATTCATAATTGTGCATATAAGACATAACCTTTAACACTAAATAGGAAGTGCCTTATAACATATAAAAGATAATATTAAGAAACTGACGAGGGAAGGTCAACAACTGTTTGATTGTTTGTTTTTTATTGAGACTATGTACATTATGTGAATACAAATAAGCTATGAATACTCTGAAAAAAGTTCAAGCCACTAGCGCATTCCTACGGAGATACTGCACTTTTACGGTACTTTCTTAAATGAATGCCGTGATTCCCCTCAGGAACACCAGGAAAAATGATTTCCGAATTTCAAATAGAAACTTTACATAAAAATAAGCATTGTCGAGAATAGTTTTTTGTGACAGTTCCAGGTCTTTTGATTTGTTTCTATCTTAACATAAGAACATAAAATCTTCTGGTTTATCCGAAGACAGTTAACCTAGTTGTATCTACGGATAGGAACAACAATACGTGGAACTTTCGCAAAAAACTATTCTCGGTACGGCCTGTTTTTATGTAAAGTTTCAATTTGAAATTCAGAAATCGTTTTTCCTGATGTTCCTGAGGGTGATCATGGCATTCATTTAAAAGAATATTGTAAAAGTGCAGTATCTCCGTAGGAATATGCTAGCGGCTCGAACTTTTTCCGAGTATTCATAGCTCATTTGTACTTATATAATGCATATAATCTTAATGCAAAAGCGATCGGACAGTTGCCGACCTTTCCTGGTTTAGAATAACTATCACTGATCGCAAAATCACAATGCACTCTATTTAATTTAGTTTACTAGAACTTGTTCTTTTTTCATTTTATACGAATTCACTATTTTAACTATGAGATTTATTCATCAGTTTTGATTCAACACTATTTGAAAAAGAAAACCGACTGTGAAATGATCTGAATGAAAAAGTTTGTTTAATAATCTACTGAATATATATTAATCGAATTACATGATGTTATACAAAAATAAAATATGTCACGTGAAATAAGTATTAAAAAAAAATCTTCATAATCTTGGAAATTTATTTTTGAAAATAAAAAATTAGATTATAATTAATATTGCAATTATTATTGTAAATGACTTTTAATAAAATCAAATAAAAGATTTTGTTTATCAAAAATTGCAACATTTCTCGGAGGATCTGGTGTGCGTTTTAATAAATCGTTTGTATTTCTAGTATAAACTGCAAGCGGTTTTGTTCCAAGATGAAGATTCTCAAAAAGTTGAGCAACATGAGTAAATCCTTTTTTTTCTTGTACAAAATAACCGCGACATATAGTAATAAATTTTTCTCGTTCTTCGGTATCGCGTGAATTCTGCTGCAAATATTCTTCAGCATCTTTATATGTTGATTTAAAGATTATTTCTAATGTTGGATGACGTTTCTTAATTTCATCAGTTTCTTTTCGAACATTTTCAGGTGAATCCATCCAAAGTAATAGTGGTTGTAAAGCAGGTTTACTTGATGCATCGTGAGTTGAAGGATTGGATGATTTTGGTATATGTGAAGATACTAGAAAAAGATATTGGATTTAGATAGAACAGAAAAACTTAGCTAATTGCTATTTGATATATTATATACTAATGGATATGGAACTGTTGGAGATACAAGTGATTTATTATTGTCTGAAAAGTGATTTAAAATAAGTTTTTTTTTGATGAAGAGAAATTATTTGAAGAATAGAATCACTTTATGTAGGAAAAATCATAATAGAGCATAGATTTTGATTGATCGCTTATGGTTATTCGTCTTAAAACTATGACGGTATGCTATCGATTATGTATATTGTAATAAAAAAAAAGTCTGCTTCGATCTCAATACTATCTAACTATAGATTAATCATAGTCAAACTAATCAATGGAATGATTCAACAAAGCATATATAAAGTATTTATATCATATGCCTATTATTCTGATTCACTCTTGTTACAATATCTAATGACGATTGCTATAATATGAAACTCAAATGATGGATCATGAACAATTCCATATTAAGTTACTCCTCTATTGAGAGCTGAAATTAGATAACAAGTAAGAAGATTATAGATCAGCATAGAAAGTTATCTACTACAAAATGTATGCTTTCGAATTTACATTGATCGTTTTATCGCAATTTTAAATAAATATTTGTCTTTTTACTTACTTCCATCATGTTGTATATGTGATGCCCGACAACCTGAATTCCATA
>CAJNOP010000026.1:896787-929609 GCA_905250075.1 Rotaria sp. Silwood1
ATGTATCATAGCGATGATGATGTAGGATATATGTCACAATGTCGTGTGTTAAACATGATGATAAGATTTGCAAGAAAAAGAGAAAAGACAAAAAAGAACAAGTTGCATAATCTAGGCAGTCGAAACGAAACGCAAATATTTAACATTTCATTTTTATTTGTTACATGATAATTTTATAACTGTCCTGGAATATGCCTAGATTCGTTCGTAGAAAATGACAAAGAAACGATACTCTGGTTTGATTCAAGATATCGGTTCATGTACCATAAACATCCAGATGTTTTTCTTTTATAAGACTTGATATATGAGCTCCCATTGATGGAATGTGAAAGTTTCAATATTGGAAAAAGATTGTCTGAACCTGTTATAATAGAAGTGATACAGCATAACAGCAAAAAATCATATATTTAATCCGCTTAATCTAAAATGTTAGAGATATGTTGATATGGTCATATATGTAGAGAGAACTGGCAAATGTCTGAAAGATTAGAGAAACTGGTACATTTCGATCTAAAATAAATTACCTTCCATAAATTCAACAAGAAATCTTTTCTTAAAGCAATAGCAGCCGTTACTTGACGGTGTAGATATGGTTTTGTTCCTTCTCGTTCCCCATGCGCGCACTAACTTCCTCTCACACGCACACAGCATGCCTCATATCTCAGAATCGTAAGTGGACCGATTGAAGTGGCTGGGTCGGCCAGTCTTCACCGATTTTTTTTACCGGTTGGAGAATACCTTGTAGATATACCATTTTGCTCCGATAAGCCTTGTTTAAAACATGTTTGCTTGCTCTTATCAAAACAAACGAATAGTGTTGCTTCTAGAATTATCAGTTTTATTTTGTTTTGTTTGTCTACATTATTTCATGTATTTGATTGAAGTACAGAGCATTTTGTAAAAAGTCATGCATGTCAAACTGAAGACTTGAATTCTATTCTAAAATATCTAACATCTTGGCATGTGACGAGCCTAAGCTGCTCGAACTTGATCTCGATCAGGTTCGGGCTCGGTCGGGCATGGTCTGACCGGAGTTCTATCAAATTCGATCTAACTAGATTTGACTCCAGCTCTACTAAATTTGGCCTATCTAGGTGTGCCTCGATCTAGCTAGGTTTGACTCAAGCTCAGTCAAATTCGGTCGAGCTCGTCAAAACTTAGTTCGGGTTCGATCTTAGTTTTCTCTTCTCACAGAAAGTTATTAAGCGTGATTTTCTCTGATGGATCGTGTTAAAGTATAGACCTACATCAAACGCAACTTCTGACCTTAACTTGATTTAAAGTGCACCAATTTGAATTCTAAGAATTAATGCATTCCTACTTTGAATGCACCTATCATTGTATAATAACGAATTTCAAGTACAAATATCGCAGTGATTTTATTGAATAACAAAAAATAAATAAATTAGGCACTGACAAGAATGCAGGATTTAGATAATCGACACCAAGCTAAATTGAGATACGACCATCTCAAACTTGGCCGAGCTTTAGCTCGAGCTCAAGCAGCTCTATCTAGGCTTGAGCTTGATACATATCTACTTGCGTTTGAAACTCAGAGACTCAATTATAGGCAGAAACACACATAGCACTTCTCTGTAAGATTATTTACTTCGAAATGATCAGTCATGTCTATTTGATAAAAAATTATCTGTAATTAAGATGGAACCAGAACAATACAAACCATGTCAAAAAACAAAGAATGAAAAAATTGAAAATTATTCAATAAACTAAACATTCTCATTTCTAGTGTCCTGTCTGACTAACATTTGCGATCACATTCACGATTGCTATAGTGCAAAAAATTATTCGTGATCATGATCAAAACGAGTCACAAAAAGAAAGTATCTTTCAACGTTCTCTAGAAAAAATTTGCTCACTGTTTGATAGTGCCATCCATGTGGTATCTTCCATGGAAGACAATGAACACGAACAGAAAGAACTAGTGGAAGCAGCGTGTTCCATTTACACGTACAACAGTTTCATATTAGTTCTAGTCTCGAGAACTGTTCTAACAATTCTTTGGACAGAAACTGATCTAGTGCAATTGTTTCTTCGAGTAATTCATAGAGGTAGTATCGATTTTACGAACTTCATCTTTCGCAAATATAAAAGGACCAAATATTCAAAAACGAACTGTCCACTGCATCCAGTTTTCAAGAAAGAATCAACTCATAGGACTGAGAGCGTTTGTAACTCTAAAGTCATTGAAAAGTGTACACAATAAAATCGAAATGTAAAGAACATCCGCTGTTTCCGAAATACATTCTCCTATATACTTTTTCCAAAAGGTAATGTCCATTTCAGAGATAAATGGCCGTGGGTATTTTTCGAATAACTTTTGATAGGAATGAGATATGGAGCTGCGGTTTTCACCGTTGAAAAGAGTAGATGAAAATACATCGAACCATATATAGAAAGATTTTTCGAAACGACTTTCCTGAAGGTTTTGCGTAAAACTTCAAGAAAAACAGCATGCCTCTCATGATTGCGATATTAATTTATTGACTTTCAGGAGTGTGCTAGAACCGCCAAATGAAGAGCTACAAAAAACTATGCAAAGGCTCTATTCCTAACTACTACCAATACGATATTCTAGCCATTGGAGTGCAATTCACCACCCAGTTTTTGAACAAAATAGTCGAAAAAAGGAGGTTTTTTGTAATATTTCGATAGAAAAATCACTTTTTTAACGTAGGAGAAAAACGCAATTCTTTGAAAACGTTTGACTAAAACCTTCAGGAAAGTCGTTAAAAAAAGCTTCCTACACATGGTTCGATGCATTTTCATCTGCTCTTTCCAACGGTGAAAACCACAGCTCGCTATCTCATTCCTATCAAAAGTTATTCGAAAAATATCCACGGCCATTTATCTCTGAAATGGACATTAGTATATGAAGAACACTTTTCAGAAGAAATTAACGCTTTCCTTTTAATTTATTGAAAACTATGTTCAATTAACACAAAAATATGGGATAGTCCAAAATAATTCAGCATGTTCTCAAAAGATGCATTGTGCAATTTTGCATAAAACGATATGTACCACTCAGAAGATTCATTTTCTTGCATTTTCCGAAATCACTAAAACCAAACAAATGCATTATGCATAATTTTCAAAACTTTAATTTTTTGTCATTTTTTTCGCAGGCCATTTTGAGGAACATATCAATGTGTTGGTCGTTGTAATCCATTTTCAACTCCTTTTGCGAACTATCACGATTCAAATTACCTTATTTCGACTGAACTACTATAAACTATATGCTAAAAATGCATCACAATGACAACTACGTGGATGTGTCCATCAAAATAGGATTCGAAGAAAATGACAAAACAACGAAAGTTTTGAATATTACGCCTGATGCACTTGTTTAGTTGTATTTGGTTAGAAAAATAGAAGAAAATTAATTTGTTGAGTGAAACATATCGGGTTTTTTTAGAATTACATGACGAATTTTTTGAGAAAAAGTTGAAGGCTGTGCAACCGAAACTACAAAATCTATTGGCGAAGTATTGATGGCAACATTTATTCTGGGCCATTCGATATGTTAACACTATGTATAAGTCATGATCTAGTAGATAAAAATTGTAGCTATGTTTATTCAGACGATATGAACATTGCTTTCTTTTTCATTTCTTTACATTCTATGAAATCTCTTTTTTGTACAATTCATCCACTTAAAAAAAGAGTGTACATTTACATGTTGTTTTGGATTTCCATTCCAAAAAGCTGAATGGAAGCTGTTTGTTTGCACGGCTTTGTACAACTAACAATTATGGTTACGATCACACAGTTCACTAGTAGCTGGATGTGAGGTATCTATGTAGCAGATAGTTAGTACTGATGTTGGAGAAGAGAAGGATCACCTTCAAACCCACAGTCTCTCTAAGTTGCTATCGCAATTCTTTATATCGGCTACCATTATAGAAAAAAACCGAAATCAAATGAACATGATCAATATTTGACGATAGTATAAATAGAACAATGTTTTACATTCTATATTTACAAATTCCTTTCTTTCTTTTCATGATATCTTTGATTTATTGGCAAATAAAAGTAGTCATGTTAAAGATAAACATTATCACACAATCAATTATTGCTTATTATTTATGTTTAAACTGAAAGAAAATTATAATTGCTAAAACAATAAAATGAAATGTATAGCTCAAAATAAAAAACGAAAGTATTCAATTTTTTTTTTGTTAACCGATTTCTTTCATTGTTTTTATAAGAGCAAGACGAATAAGTGATTGTAGGACATAATTTTGTTCATTAGAAAATGAATCAAATGATGTAATAGATCCACTTTGAATAGTTTCATTATAAATTCTATTGAATTCGTTTAACATAATATCTCTCAACAACCAACGAACACTTGTCCATTGAGCATCTGGCATTTCTATCCAAGCTGTTACACCACTACTTGCTTGTGAATCTCCACTTAATGTTAATTGAAAAGCTGATAATTCTAATTTAATTATCTCATCAAATGATTGATTCTTGTTTTCATTAGGTAGATAACTCATTTCTGTAAAACTCATATCAAAATCTAGTGGTGCTAATAGGAAAGCTGATGTTGAAGAAAATAATTTAATAACTAAATTATTTGGATGAGCATTACAATGCACACCTAATTCATCTGTATAGGTACCCCAACTTATACGATAATAATGCATAAGACCAAGAATTGATCCACATTCAAAACCAAATCGTTTGTAAAGTAAACATAAAAGATTAGATAATGGTTCTTGTGTTTGTAGATAATTATTTATAATTTCAATATTAGTTTTCCATAAAATTTTCCATCGATTTTCATCGATATCTAAAGGTATTTCATCAGAAAAATAAGATGATCTGTGAAGCCAATCGGAATTTTGATAATCAATTGGTTGAAGCATATTTGTTAATGATGCAAACCATGTTGATAAAGGTATAAATTGTTCAGTATTTTGTTCTGATTTAGTTAAACGTTCCGATGAAAATAATGATATCAGATTAGATTGATTAACTGGATGTGATTTATTATTATTATTATTACAAATAATCAAACTAAATAATTGTTCAAGACCATATAAAACATGATCAGATAAACGTTTATTACCTAATGTTTCCATAACAATACAACAACGTATAATATTTGACCATTGATTTAAATTTTTATCTTGTATTATTGGAATATCAGAAGAACTATTATCGGAATTTTCATGTTCTAATTTATATTCAAACCAACCACTAGGGATGTTTGCACATTCAATATGATGTGGAGCAAGTAAATGTGCTATATAATATGTCATAAATAATTCACGATAAGTTGTATGAAGAAAAGCACATCCACGTATAGTTAATTTTGTATTTGTATTTGAAATAGATTTAATTGAAAAGCCATCTGTATTATCACCACATCCTTTTAATCGATACCATTTAGATGAATTAGATTTTATTAGAGCTGATCGAGCACCAGATACAATAGCTTTTAAACAACTAGAAAGTTTTGTTTTAATTAGTGGTCGACAGAAATCATTATCTATAGATTGTATGTTATCAGTAGTTGTTGGTATTTTAATAAAAGTTGTTGGCATACATGGAAGAACCAATTCATGATAGTTACTATCCATTGATGATAATGTTTTTGATGATATAGAATGCATAGTAAAATCATCTTTGGAAGTATGAAATCGAAGTTCATCTACAGAATCAAAATGACTTCGATAAACTGAACCAGAATGATAAGCTAAATTTACCAGAATTGAACCAAAGTATAAAAATTCATCATCTGATATTGTATCCATGGTATATACGTAATAGTAATATAATTATTTTTAGAACATGTAGTATTTTATGTTAACAAATGAATTATTTAAGATAGATCAATACTTAAACTAATAAGTGTAAGCATACTTCGAAAAATGAAAACAATAAAGTTTCTAAATATTGACAAAAATCAGAAAAAAAAAATAAATATCTGTATTTTGACATAAGCTTGTCAGCAAATGTATAGTCACATCAAGGATATTCCTTTCTATGTTTCTGGAGAATGGCTCATTAGAAAAAGTTGAAATTTTCAAAACTAAGTAGATCTTGCAAAGGCGAGTACAGATTATGCTAGATTCAAAGTTCTCGAATGCAGTTTTCTATGAGATGTTGGACTGAAAATTTATTAAAATGATCTCTCACCCCCTCCCATTTTGCTCCCTTTTCTCTAAGATACTACATTCGATCGAGTTGAAAACTTTTTTAAACGTACTGAACACTGTTTCAGGTGTGCATTTTGTTTTAGTTTCCGAATATCGATAGTCCTTTCAATAGAAAAAAGTCAGAATACAGGGCGTACTCTAGAAAACGTTTGTCCTTTTTTTCATTAGGACAAATTTTGTGAAAGCTGCCAAAATTTAACAACAAATAGTTTTTCAAATAAAAAAGAACTACCTATGTCAAATAGTGTCTAGTATATGAGGAAGAAATTCTAGCTCGATCACTTTTACCATGTTGGAGAAATGGAAGCGAAACAAAGTTTAAGTTCGATTTTCTTCTAAACTCTCATCTTTTTTTCTTTCTATTCAAGGTTTTATAGGTTATCCACTATTGCGAATTCGTTGACCTACTATAGTTTTCTACGTTCAGAGAGAACATTTTTTATGCCTGCGAGATGTCCACAAAACAGATACACAAGAATAATATACGCCTTGTTGACTATATATCTCTTTTATAATTGACGAAAGAAAAGACATAAATGAAATAGTCAACGAATGAGTTTAAGACTGCGAGTAAACTATTCTGAAAATACTGTCTCCTCAACCAGCAATTAGGAATAACCTTATATATAAAAAATAAGTTTGAAGTCAAACATTTTTTGATTTAATGATGCTGACCATATCTCGAATAAACTGTATCAACTATCTCAAACTGAAATCGAACGATATCTTACACATCTCGACATACCATTCTAACAAGATTATAAACTAAATATGAGGTAACTACAACTGAATTTAGCGCAAACACGAAATTTTTTGAAAAAAAGAAAGGTAAAAATTAAGTTTTTTGACATAGGAAGAAGGTGTCAAAAATCGTTCTTTTACACAGCTGGGCAAAGTGTTCAAGTGTTGAGTACTCAAAATCCTAGATAAGTATGCATTATATCAATAGGATACTCGATAAAATTGTAGTGTATGCTTACCGAAGCACAAGTGAACAATTTATTGCTTCTTTTTGTTCGATACATATATCTATCCAGATAAATATATAGACGTCATACTATGGTATAACACTAGATGCACTCTTTCTTTGTTATTCTCTTTTATTAGTAACATAGTATATAATCGATTATCGACTTGTATATTGATGTTGTATAGTTCTTCTTTCGTTTCATATGTGCAATTCATTCTTATTAAATAAAATAAATTTATTGCTGTGATATTTTTTCTCAATTAAGATGTGGATTTCAGTGAAGAGAGAAGACACACGCACACTAACACACTTCTTTTAGCTGTAAACTAAAAATTTTGGTAGAGTTTGATGCTTTTCTATCGAAAAAAAGTAATAAAAGTAGTTTTAATTTTCTTCAAGCAAATTCTTTATCTTTCTCTTTATGAACTTGCACTGAAATACCTGTCAGTGTGGGCTACAACGGATTCTATTGAAAAAATATTTTCTTGAAACGATTCTGTAAGACATGCACATCGAAGCTTCGTGTGGAATTGGATGGGACGAAAAATTTTTGAGAAATATCTCATCCCATCCCACGTGGGATCCTGATACACATGGTGTATCGTTGAACCTCAAAAAAAATTGTAGGCGGGCTTACTTTTTTTAAACGTCATAGGGTTTTAGTGTTATTGTTTGATTGCTTGAAATTCGATAATAAAAATGTAATAATAACAATATATTTTGATTCAAGACTCTTAAAATGTCTTGATCTCAAAATTAATACGATATTTCTAAAATTACTTATTAAATTTTTCTAGTGGAATTTGAGGACAGTAATTCCTGCGTACTCTTACTTGTACTGATATTCGAGAAAGCTCGTACTTGACCAACTCTGTTCTTTTCAAGGTCAAAGCGCTTTTAGAAGAAGTTTTTTTTCCTACATATCCATAGAGAAAATCTTGAAGTCAATATACATATATTAATGAATAACAGAAATTTCTTGATTTTTACGTCTGAAAAGGAGGAGAAATGAATAGCTTTCAATGTATATTTAAAATAAAAATGCTTTTTTCATGTAGTCTTTTTTCGTTCTGTAACTAAATAAATGTAACATGTCTCTCAAAAAGAAAAAACAAAACAACATGAGATTATATCGAAGAAAGAACTTTGCAAACGAGTTTTGTGTCTATTTATACATCAAAGCAAAACATCAAAACAAGATGAATCATAAAAATAAACTGAAAAAAATACAGTAATGTTTGTTTAATCATCATATTACTAGTGTATTAGTCAAAAATATCCACAGAATGATTAATACAGTTGTCGCTAGGATACTTATTTAGTTAAATAAATCTAAAAATACATTATGTACATTTAAATAATCGTTGTTAATTAAACTTTCCGAAAAATCAACAAAACCTGAATCTTTCAGTCAAAAAGTCACATATTCTATTTTTAGAAACAAAACTTCTCGTTTTTCAACATTCTATTATCGAATTAGACGATCATAAATAATTAGTTTTCATCATTCATAGACATGTATTGCTTTCAGCTTGATTTGACAACATTACAATCGATTTGTAGCATAAAATATGAATTTAAAATGATGGAAAAAATTCAATTATGTTCGTCGTTAGTAGATATTCGTAATGATATTAAATAATGCGATCGAATAATATCAGTACTAACTAACCAAAAATAAAAAAAAAAATTAGTAATAATTTTGTTGGCAAATGTATTCTTGTATATATAATTTATTTCATTGATACAAAAACTTTCTAGCAACAAAAAGAAACAAAATAAATACACACCCACACACACACACACAAACACAAATGAAAATGTGAGAATACTGAACGGTGACTTTTTCTAACATGATAAGAAAGTTTCTGATCAACTATATTATAATGGAACAAAATACAAATTAATAAACAGAAAGAAACTGTTACGATTAACTAATTATCATATCACAAATGTAGGTGTAGGTGTTTATGAAAAAATTGATAAGTGAAATCATCGTATCTGACCTCGTGTTCTCGATTGTCTTTCCGATATACCCACTTTTCTGACTAGATCTGACCCAACAATACGAAGTTTAATATATATTATTTAGACAATTGGTGCTGTCTGTGGGATAAGTTTAAACGAGGCAGTACGTTTTTTGTGATAGATAATATAACTTATCATAGCAATAATTAATAGAAGAAAAAGACATGCTGCTATTATAGCAAATGGTATCCATGATAAAACGAAATATTTCCTTGATTGATGTTTTTTCGGGTCTGGATGAATACGTTTCATAACCGGTGTTGAAAATTGATTTTCTGATTTATCTGGATCGAATACTAATAATCTTGTTGTTAAAATAATATTTGTACTTTTTGTCGAAACATCTTCATCATCATAAATATTAATATCAATAGGATTTATTATTGTAGTAGTTTTTGTTTGTTCTTCTCGTTGAAATAAATTTTCATCTGGATAATATGGTGAATTATTATCATTTAAATCAATTATTGGTGGTTCAAATGGTTTTATATTTGGTAATGATTGTGATGGTGTTATAACTGATGGTGTATTTTGTTTTTGTTGTTCTTCTATATCTTCTTTTTGTTTACGTGTAAAATATTCTGATACAATTGAACATGATGAAAATAAACAACGATCATTATTTGTTGATTGACATTTAATTAATTGTGAACCATCATCAACCATATTATTAAGAAAAACTAAAATACAATCACAATATGGATTTTCATTTGGTAAATAAACAGTTAAACCCATCATACGTCGACGATTAATATAATCAGCTAAAGAACAACTTGTATTTGCTTGTAATGTTGAAAATTGTATATAACGTACATCTAATTGTTGTAATGATTTAAGTGAATTCAAACTTTCTGTATCTAAAATTTTTGTATATGTACCAAGTATTAATGTTTCAATATGTTTAACATGTTTTAATGCACCATCAGCAATACGTTCAGCATCAAATGACATAGATTTTAATGTTGATATATTTTCTAAACCTTTTAATATTTTTGGTGTTATTGAAACATCAGGTTGAATTATATTTAAACCAGTTAATTGTTTATAATTAATAAATGATGATGCATCTAATGTTCGCATTTTATGTGCTTCAATTGTATATGATTTAACTGGAAATGGTGGAAATTCTTCACTATTTATAGTATCAATCATACGAGTAACTTTTAATGATTGTATTTGACCAGTATAATCTTTTAATAATGATGAATTATGTGTAACAATTGCACCTTCAATATTTAAATGTTTTATATTTGTATTATTAAATATTAATTCAAATGGTGATGTTAATGAATCAGCAAAAATAGATAGTTCATCAATATGTAAATTATCAAAACTATTTTGATCAAATATAATTGATTTTGCTTTTACTGGATGTAATTCAATAATTAAACGTTTTTGTGGTGTTATTATATTTTTATATAATTGAGAAAATGATGATGATTGAGCATGAAATGATCGAAAATTTTGAAAACGTAATGTTATTGTTAAAGGATTATTTGTTATACTTGGTAGAAGTTCATTTAAAATCATAAAATAATTTTTATTAAATTCTATATTTTCATCGGAATCAAATTTTAAATCAATTGAATTAAATTTTTTTACTAATGATACTGATGCTGATGACATTAATGTTAATGGTACAATTTTTGACATTGTACAACGTATATCAATAGATTCATAACAGGTACATGACATACCAACAAATACATCACATGATTTTGTTAATGATAATGATATTAAAAAGAAATAGATATAAAATGTTGCCATTTATAATCTAAAATAAAGAAAGAAAAATATTTTCTTTGTGTCCTTGTTGACCTTCATATGAAAGATCATTTTTTTTTTTGCTTCTCGAGTTCGTCTCATATTATTATGTCATTAAAAGCAACTCTTCTATAAGAAGAAAAGAAACCACTGAACAGATAATGAATATCAAGTAAAAAAAAAAAAAAGAAAAGAAAAGAGGAGGGCGATGCAACAGATTGATTGACTATCCTTGATATAATAGAAAAACACTGTTAGACGCGATCCATCAAACACTCACCAATATTACAATTAATTATTGTTTTTTTTTTATATACAGATGTTGTGTCATCATAAAATGTGTTGATTGTAACACACACAAAAAAAAAAAAGATTTATTTATTTTCTTTTCATTTTTTGCTCTTTTATTTGTTCGTTCTCTTGCTACTGTCGTTTTTTTTTTCTAAGCATCTCAGTTTCATCCTATTGTTTTATTCTTTTATGCTTTCATTTCGAAATATCAACAGAATAATATTTGGTCTAAACGCATATCTGTAATCGAGTGAATGCCATGTGAGTTTTTTTTCCCACTATCATAAAATAACAGGTCAAGGTGAGTATAACTCACTTTAAGATACTAAATATTTATGTACTTACTACGTTTTAGACTAGTGATAATATTATACATCTATAGACAAAAAAAAAACAATCTATTCAAAAATGTGCAAAAAAAGGAGAAAATAATATATGTCGACTACCTATCACTTTTTATTATTGATATCCATTCAATGTTATTCTCATGCTTTTTTTTTTCATCGTCTTTTATTCTTTCTCCTCCTTCGTTTCTATTCTTAATCACATACTACCGATATCCTTACTAGAGAGTAAAACATCTGATTAATATGAATAATGATGATAGGTCTACAATCAAAATAAGAATCATGCTAATCATAATAATATAAATATTAATAAATAAAACAAACAAACTCACTAGTAATAATTTATCAACAATGTCTAAAATTTTAAATGAAAAAGATTTCTATTATATATAGTGATGTTGTACCATCAATGTGCTTCATTTCATGGGTTTTTTTTTAATTTCATGATTTTCCCCTTAATGTGTGAGACGATAAAAAAAAGAATAGTCATGATGACGCAATACTCAATTCAATACAGCTGCTCTTAACTCAATTCAGCTTTCCTTTTTATTCATATGTGTGAATTCGAAAAAAAAAAAGAATTACTCATGGTACAAAGGCGTGTATGAATATAGAGACAAACTAAGCATAATGAAACAAAGAAGAAAAAAAAAGAAAAGATAAGAATGGAAAAAAAAAGTCTGAACAGTCGAAGACTTTTTTGGCAAACACAGAAGGAAATTGACAATTATGTAGAACGTGTCATTTTGGTCTACTTTCTCTATATCATCTATAAGGATGCTGACAAAGAAGTAGAAGTGTGATCATAAATGAGATGATCTTCTGGGAAAAGAATTTTTCTTGGTCCAGATGTATATGTCAAGGCAGATCCAGCAGTTCGTTGTCAATCAAATATATTTGACCTTCATCATTCACGTATCTTACCTGCCTGTTGACTCATGATAACTTGTTTGTGCCCTGTGTGAGTCAACGTGCAAATGATCAAGATGAATAATTGTAATAATACCTAAGCTTTCGATAACTACTTACATATTCATAAATAAGCAAACCGAGTTTATGTAGATATATATACATACATCTTCCTCCTACTCATTCTATCGTTCTTGCCAACCACGCAGTTATTTTTCCGATGACTCTTAGCAAAGATACAGTACAAAATAGAATAGACAACAATTCCTATACGTCTTTGGTTTGCCCATAAGCAACAATTGTGTACGCTTGTAGAAAGAAAAAAACGAGGAGAGAAACGAAGGACGATGACGAACGAGAACTCCATCGTTCTATACATGTCAATGTGCGTGTACGTCTGAACCGGCACAAAGTTTCTGTGCCAAAAGCAATACTGTTGATGTTGACCTTCGTCTTCCTTCATTTGTAGAATCGGGACAAAAAAAAAGCTCACGAAGCATGCAACAATGATGACATAGCGACGCCGCGACGATTGTTGCTAGAAAAAGGACGATGAGAACGAGAAAAAAAAATGTGAGCGAGTAATGTGTATGTTATTCTCAAGGACTTATGTTTAAGCGGATGTCTATCAGGAAGCTAATACTCCAAGGTTTTATCCACTTTATCACTATCATCATCGTTATTATTATTATTCATTTCACCTATGTCATTTCTTATTATTAATAGATCGCGACAAGAGACAAAGATATTCACTTTTTTTTTTCTCGATGTTCACTGTTCTGTATTAATCAATCATTCAGGTAATATTAGAACGAAAGAAAAAAGACATGTTGATATTCGTTTAGATATTAATTGCTGTTACTATCACTGACAATGAAAGGTTGTATTCATCTAAAACAAATCAATTCTACACTAAATGAATGAACTTATTGACAAAAACGACAATATACATAGAGACCATGGCTAGCGCAATCAAAAAAAAAATTGAAGAGTGTAAGTAAGGATGTCGAAATATATGGTGATGAATGATGATTTAACAAGCAAGTACGAAAAACAAAATATGAAAAGAATACTTGATACTACGTATAGTAATATGAATAAACCATTTTTGACAAGCTTATCTTTCAATACATCAAAACTATGGCAAGAAAAAAAAAATATATATATATTTATTCATACGAAAGGTATGTATGCATCGGTCCTATTTACAACAAAAAAATAAAGATCAATATACACACATACCAAAGTATTGACAAATATTATAGTTTGTGGTTTCTTGAAAGAGAGTAATTAGTTATGATATTTGGTATTAGATTTTCAAGTATTCTTTCGTTTTTTTTGCCATTTATAGTATAGCAATGAAAATAAGATAAAAAAAAACTAATTTGTTTTCTTACACTAGATTAATAATAAAACTTTGTTATTTCATGTTTAAGTTCATAAATCACTAGAGAAAACAACTTGATATTATATGAACAACAAATATAGTATGTTTTGACGTCATGAGAGTATGAAAAACTATAAAAATAACAAAAAAACACAGCATTAAGAATTCATATCTATTATTCCCCATTCCTATTTGCTTCAGATATTATTACTACTACTACTACTACTACTACTAGTATCATTCTTCATTCCATACTATTTAAATGCCTATAATAGAATGTGGACTCTCTAGCGAAATAATGTATGCATACCATTCATATGCACATACATATTTGTATATTGATTCCGTCGTTGAACAGAATCATTTCAAAAGTATGATGTAAACAAGATGAAAAGAGAAAGTGTTCAATATATTTTATTACTTCAGATAGTCAACTAACGTCTATAAAACTTAATATACATATATATGTCAACAAGAACTATTGAACATCAATGGTTACTTTAATAATCATGGTTGAGTTATCGAATTTTCCACTTATTGATGTTTCTTTCTGTCTCTGTTCGACTTGCAAAACATCTATCTATCTATCTATCTATCTAATAACGTAATCTACTTAATTGATTTTTTTTCTTTTCAGGGTGGTTCATAATATTTGCATATCCTAGTAGAAATGTATAAAGAGAGTAGATAATGTGCGTTGATAGATAGTCAACAAAGAACAAACGAGAACATGTCTCGAGGATTAGACTATCACATACTAGGTTTTTTTTTATTTGACTAACGATAGAGAGATGATGACTACTCTCTCATCAAAATGCAATTAGATTGATCTGTCTACTTATCTAATGAATATTGAAGAATTATTTTAGCACATAAAACGTCAAAAAAAAAAGATGTCTTAATAATATTTACGAATGAGAACAGAAAGAAAATTAATTATTTTTATCTTACATCATTTGTTAACTTTCGTAACGAGATTTATGAATATATAACCTAATATATTCTATACAAAATGTACAATTGACATTGACACATTTAAGCAAGATGATTCTCATTGACAAAAGAATTGATGTAAACAAATGTTCATGTCTTTCTGTTTTTTTAGCTGAGCATTTTGACCTTCCCATTGACTTGGCCGATTGCAATATAAACAAAACATACCGTTCATTCTTATCCTATTGATCTAATTAAAAGAATTTCTTTCTTTTTCTACATTCATGCCTCATTTAGTCAATCTCATAATATAGTTCAGGTTCAAATCTCATCATGATATTTGTCAATAATAGCAATGCCTATTTTCTACTATTTTTCTTAAGAATGATAAACGCATCATTCTAGATATAGTTATCATACGATATGTATATATGTATGTGTGTGTTAGATCATTCATCGTAGATAGTGAAGATCGATGATAGCAATGCTTGCATCATAAACGTATTTTGGTGAAATGATTTCTTTTTGAGCAATATCTTTTATTTTGCATTAGTTTCTGTCTCTCTCTCTCATATGTTCATACATGATATAGGACACCAAAATAACAAAAATAAGTAACAATATACACAAGTTTTCATTCAGCCGATCGGTTTAGTTAAGGTATGTGTGATGATAAAGAGTAAGGTAATAATTATTTGTATGAACATAGACAGTGTATGATCATAGACATCTGATATGATCGAAAGGAATGATGAATTAGTTGAATGAGATATGAGAAATGGTGCGTTATAAAAAAAGTATAAAAGAAGGACATTTAAAAAGTTTTATTGATACAATGTGTTTACAAATTGGTGCAAAGTTTTTTTTTTTGTTTGACTAATTTATTTGACTGAAGTCTTTTATTCTATAGTAAATAATGTTTTGAAAATTTGTGAAAAAAACGATTTTTTTTTTGTTTAACTAATAATAATAATAATTTTTTAGTTATTTCATGTTTAATGTTTATTGACTTGAGCTGAATCAATTTGTTTCATAAATATCTGCTAATACATCAATTGACGATTATCTAAAAGAAAATATTATCGATCATATGAAGTAAACCTTCTTGATGTCGTGCTAATCTTCTTTATCTTTCTCATTTTTCATAAAATGTTATCTTCAAAATTCATATTACTCTACTATTATTTTTTCAGAAAAAAAATATTTTCTGAATTGTTATTGTCATTAATTAAACGAATGAAAAGTATTTTGTTTGTATAATTAATTTTTTTGTTTTTAGATAACAAGAATCTTAACGTTTATTGATATATTATATTTCATCGATGTATAGAGTATCATTATTATTAAAAAGTACTGTTTAACAGCTGGAAACTGACAAGAGAATCCGACATTGACATCTCATTTTTCAACTGAATAAGACTACACTTATGAAGGTCTATTTGTATAGACTTGTGATATGTTGTATGTTATTTCACGGGTTGTAATTGTCTATACCTTGATATCAGAAAAAAGAAAACCAGAACAATCTCATAGGAACAATCAGGATATTGTAAAACTTATTCTTATTACTATACAAGGCAAACTCTGCATATCAGTCGATAGAGTAGTGATAAATTGATAGCACTTGCTTCTCTAACAGATACTCATGCCATACATATTCTACAATGTCAATTCTTCGAAATTTATTAATATAAAATATAATATATATTTAATTAAAAATATAGACATAACGCTCACCTTTTTGTATTACGTCAATATAACTCAGTATTTGCACTGTCTTGAATCAATTTTTTTAAATTACTATAAAATTCAGCTGAAATTGATCTATTATTCTGTTCAACAAATATTGCTTTTTTTTTTTATTTCTAAAATTCAATGACAACTTTAGTAAATTGTTGAGTGAAATTTTCAACATTATCATATACCCAAGAGGGAAATAGTGAGACTTGAGTAGTTTGAAGTACGAGTGAATTACAAGTGAAGTATGATACTTCACTAATGCTTGACCATACTTCACTTTTACTTCGGGGTACTGAACTCTCACTTTTTCCTCTTCTTGCATAAACCTCTTTAAATATTACATATGCATAAATCTTTTCAAGAAGCTTGTCATAATTATAGCTTAGTTTTTAGCAATTGGCTTTATTTATGATAATATATTTTAAATTATTAATTAAGAATTGTATTATGACAGAGCTTAAAACTTAATTTGCTAATGTAAAACTACCTGTTTCGAAGCTTCAATAAGGTGAAAATGATGAAAATTATTTAAAGTTATTAATGAAACAATACAAAATACTTGAATTATAATATGAAAATCCTATCGTTCTTTGTTGCAGACAATTATTTTAATTAATTTCTTAATAAATAGATTAAATACAATGCAAAACATGTCATAATTGTGTATATATAGTCTTATGGTAATAGATCGTGAAGTATTAGAATTTTCTGTTGAAAACAGAAAAAAATCAAGACATTTCTAAAAGGTTAATAAAGTAGTATCAGTACAAGGCTTGTTATTCTGAAAAGCATTGAATAACATCTAAAAAATTTGAATGAATATTATTATAATAAAATATATTTTAAACAAAAAAATTCACGCATCTTTTAACATTAAATTTTTTTAAAAAAAGAATTTCTTCTTGGTCAATATTACAATGAAATCATAATAAAGAAATACAAACTTCATTCAGATTTTTTTTTTATTTGTTTTCACGATATTATAAAAAAACAATACATCTTGTTTTGAATAAGATAAACAGGTAAATCATAAATTATATTCGCATCAATCATCATACATATTAATTTTTATTGATTATATGATTTAAATAATTGAATTTGTCAAGAGAAAAAAAAATCTATATTTATTTAGATTATCATGTTTCCTATAAATTACTATTTGCATATTAGAATTTATAAATAAAGCACTGGAAATGTTCGTCAGTTTTAGCATAATACAAATATTTGACTTAACAAAATTGAATATTTTAATTATTCTTCTTGGATGTTCTATTATATCTAACAATGATTTAAGGCATGCTTAACTATTACCATAAAATTGTTCTCTATTGAGTCTTTGATAACAATGATTATGTAAATTATTTTTTTTTTTTGTTAATTTCTTTTGATTGAAGATTAAGTTTGTGATGTCAACAAACTTATTTCAATACAAAATTTGAAATCTAATCAATTGATAAATAACTTATATAGATAATATTCTGAAATAAAATATTCATGAGAGATTTACTGATATTAAATTTAGTTATTTGATATTTTTTCTTGTATGATTATAAAAGAGGATTTAGATAATCTTATATGATAACTATGATTTTACTTGTAACATTCAGAATGGATCATCAATAGCATTATGATAACAAAATTCAAATATTTCTGCTTTGGTTTAGTTGAATTGTGGAACTTTTTTGTTAGTGATAGGGGCTCACATTTATAGATTTTTTTTTTTCATATAACTTTCAAGTTATATTTTTTGACTTCACTGAAAAAAAGTTTCTTCTGTTGTCAACAAAGAAAAATACATATGAAGCATTTCAAAAATAATTTTCAATTGTCACTTGAGAGAACAATATGTTTCATATGATTGTTGTGTTTTAAACTAACTAGTTTTACAATTTTGCGGTCAATGCCTCAATTGAGTATCATTCATAAATACGAATCTGCAGTTTCGATAAAAATACTGACAGTAAGTCTACTAACACATTGACTACACTGAGTCGGTGTTCAATGAAGTATTGGCACGTTCATACAGTATACGTATGTCAAGTAAATCAATGAACATTGATTCAGTTTGAATATTTGATGAATAGTTTATTGAAACTGCATCTTCCTATTAATAAAATTCATTTTGAGGTCCTCTTATTATTTTCTTAGATAACAATCAAAACTATCTATAAAACATCACATGCGTATTTTTCTCACTGTATAAAACGTAAAGCTGCTTTCATTATATTACCAATAATCATTGATCGTAGTATTTTCTTAAAGTATCCATATGCCAAGAAAAAGCTTCGAATAAACTTTTATCACTAACCAAAACAAATTAGCTCATTTAATTAAATCGATGTAGAAATAATTCATTTTTTTATGATAGCACTATTTATGGTTCGCCCTGTGTCATAACTTTTTTTACAACATATAAGATTAATTAACACTGTGTCATAGAACTTTTAATCAAGGAAAAAATTAAATAGAATGTGAAGCACTGACAAGAAGCCAAACTTCCAATGATAAGAAAAAAAAAAGAAAGGTTTCATTCTATAACTTATCGAATAGGTTTAGTGGTCTGTTATCACGAACATCAGATATTTACAAATCAGAATCGTACGTTCTATGACTGTCATACCATTGATTGCAGCAGTTATTAAGCTTCTACAGACGGCAATCATTAACACAAAATGATGTTGGATTTTTTTTCAGCTATCAAGAACGAGATTAATATGTATGTTTATATTTTCTCTGTACGTGTGATTTCTTACATCTGCATAAATATATGACAAGTTTTTTTTTTTGTTTTATTTAAACCTAGAAATGAAAACTAATCTATCCCATTTACTAGCGATCATCATTTCAATAGAACCAGACATTAAATTTGAGTATAGTGTTTTTTCTGTCAATTTCGTAAAAGATCATTTATCTAAAGTTACATTACGCAAAAAAATAACACTTGTTCTTATTTGACACTATCTATATTTTCCTTTTTTTTTGTCTTGCTCTTTTTTTCTTTTTTTTTTGTGCATCTGAGATATAGTAACACTCAAAATACACGCATGTAGTATTGTCGTGCTTATCAGTTTGAAGTTGCTGTCGTTGTATATCGTCTTGAAATCAACACGACACATTTATACATATATATATATATAGTACAGGTAAATAATAAGAACATTACCATCGCTAAGTGTCACTGTCATCAGCATCAAATTTTTTTTTTACCTGAATAACGATAACGATAATTACTTTTTGATGATGCTTCCCATAAAACGAAGGTCAAAGCCTTGTTACGATTCTAGAGATTTTTTTTTTTTTGAATATAACGATAATTTACTCTTCAAGATCATTAGACATATTATATACAATCATTATCAATCGAGAGCATGAATAAGTAATGTAATCTACGAATTGGTGTCGATTTAATAAAATGATGGTACTATAATATGGATATAAACACTTCACAAGTAATCAATACAAGTATTATTTTAGATATGGTTACAAAACCGCAACAACAAGAACAACAACATCAATATGATTGGTCTATTGATTTAATAGAATCAATTTGGTTTCATATTAGTAATTATTTAACTATTAATGATATTCATCGTTTAAGTCGTACATGTTCTCGTTTATATATATTTTTTACAAGTAATGATTTTTGGTCATATCTTATTCGTAAACAATTTGGTTATATAGTATGGAATCGTTCAATAAAAAATTCTTTATTATTAAATGATGATAATAAAATTTTAAGTTTAAAAAATAAACCATGTTATTCGAAATTAATCTATTTTGAATTAATTAAACGTAAACGTATAGCATTTTCGGATTTTAATCTTTTTGCTTTTGATACAAATCGAAATTATACAACAGTTGTTGATGCATCAAGTTTAAATGGTTATGTACTTTATATAAAAGATTCAATTGAAATTTGTTATTCACTTCATATTGAAACATTATTTGAAAATATTTTACCAGGAAAATATGATGTTATTTGGCGTATGAAACTTAATACACCTTATATGTTAGGTGAAACAGAATTTTTTGCTGTTGCCGAACAAGTTAATCCTGGTCGAGCAGCATATATGCGATGGACACAAGATGATTTTCTATCGATGTATAGATGTTTTTATTGTGATATAACAAAAACAAATCTATGGTTTTATCAAACAATTGGAATTCTAGAAGTTAATGGAAATAAACCATGTAATGTTTTTGTATCTATGACAAATCATGACTCAATACATGCAAAACATGGAGTATATTTAGATTATGTAGAATTAAAACTTTGCTTAGAATAGAATAAAATGACAAAAAAAAAATTCTTTTTTTTTTCCTTCGCTATTTACTATGTATGTTATTATTGCTTATATAAGAAAAATATTTTGATTCTTTTAATGTATCGAAATGTGTCCTTTTTCTCTGTCTCGAATATGACCTTGCTTACTTGCTTGTTTATTTTTTCGTTATTGATTGCATAGAAAGAAAAAAGAAAGATTTATTGAAATATTGAGTGAAAAGATTAATTATCAGTTGTAGAATAATTATTCTTGAAAGAAATATATTAATTTTTCGTATCATTTATTACAATATGGACAATATTATTAATTAGTTGTAGTTAATCATAATTTGACATGTTTTTTTTTTAACCATAGAACGAAATTAATTAATCCTATGTGGAATAAGAACATAAATTTTTCATATTATTCCCTTGTATATTTTTCTAACTCACTATGGATGAATGACTACGTTATTAAACACGTATTTACAAGATACGGTGTGCAAACATCAATATCGCCAGCCTTGGAATGACCCTGAACAAGTCACTAACTACTATTTGTCTCTTATCACCCGTTCGACAGCATGTTGACTAGGTTGTGACAAACACCTACTCTTGTGATTAGTGTGTAGCTGAAGTAATTGATCACAAGAACTTTTCGTTAGTCTACTCTTCTGTTGAATGTTAGAACTAGTCATAATTGTAGAGAAAATTTTCAGTTATTAGATCCACCGTTTCACTTTACACTGCAAGCTAGCTGAAAAGCAGCGGGTATTCTTTCTATTTCTATTTTGTAATGAGTAATCTATTATGAAATATTATTTTAACATTATATCATATACAACTATCTACTAGATGTTATGTAATAATGTTTATTATTGGAACGATTACATTTATTGTATTAGACAAAAATATAGATATTATTTATTTGTTTAATTGTAATAATAAAGTTTGTCTATGAATATACATTAAAGAATAGATGATTGTCTCGAAAGAGTATCACATAGTGTGATTCATATATCAAGGTTTATTTTTTTTTCTGAGATAATCATGTTTCAAGTTATCTGAATTTCTTTCTTCGATATGTACATATCATATTTGAATACAAAATCTAACAATGTAATTATATTTTATTTGTCTCTATTATTCAAAACAAATATGTGAAATCGCATGTGATACTTGTATAAATGCAATTATTTCAGTCGACTACAGTCGTCTATTTAGATAAAACACTCTCGAAATTCTTATAATCAAATTTTCATGAAAGTTTCTTTTTATCTTTTTAATGTCTTTTATTTTATTATTATTCATTTTGACAAATGTTTTCAAATATATAAATAACTAAGTTATATTTATTTTATTTCAAGATCTTTTATTTTGAATATGAACGAATTTTTACTTAAACAAAATAACTGTTTGTTATTTCCATTAGAAAAAAAAATGACTCTTGTTTTTTTTTTTTGTAAATCATGGTGAAGAACATTTTAAACAATAATAATAATAATAATAAAGAAAGCAATGAACGACATAAATCTTTCTGCTTGTTTTTTTTTTATGTACAATACTTAGATGAAAAAGAAAACAAACGAAAAACAAAAAAAAAAAGAATGAAATAATCAATGAAATCAATACATTTGTTGTTGTTGTTGCTGTTGTTGTTGATATTGTTGAAAATAAGCAAAGAAATTTGCTGGTGGCATCATCATTTGAGGTGGTGGTGGTAATACTGGTGGCATCGTACCTAATGCTGGTGGTGGTTGACTAAAACCACTTGTGACCATACTAGTTGGTGGACCTTGTGGAATAGTACTTGCTGCAACAGCAGCTGCAGCTGTTGGTGGTGGTAAACTAAATCCTGATGTTGGCATTGGTGGTGGTGGTTGACTAAAACCTGATGGAACCATAGGTGTTGTTACTGCCGTTGGTGTTGAATTCATTGACATTGCATTTGTTGTTGTTGATGATGATGATGGTAGTGGTGGTGGTAATGGGGGTTGTGTTGTTCGAATATTTGTTGTTGTTGATGTACGCATTGGTGATGGTGCAATAACATTATCATTATAATGTATTTTAAACCAATTAAGTGTTTCAGTTAATGTTGGAAACATTTTCGAACGAAATCTTATACCATTTGGTGTGACAGTAAAATATTCATGTATTGGTTTACGTACAGGCATATATGATAAAAGAAATTTAGTTGGATATTCACGTGATATTGTTATATAATAACGTATACGTGTTGGATTACGTCGTTTATCTTCAATTAAACGATTATTAAGAATTCGTTGTGCTTCAGTTGATAATGGTGGTGGTCCTGATGTTGTTGTTGTTGTTGTTGTAGTTGTTGTTGTTTGTGCTGGTGTTGCTGAACCGGATGGTGTAGCTGATGGTAATGGTTGAGATAGATTACAATAATATTTATGTGTAATTATATCTGAAACTGTATTTGCCATTGGTTTAATATAACGTGCAAGAATTTCATCAAGATCTTCAAATTCTTCTGTTTCTTGTGTACGTGGATCAATAATTAATAAACGTTTACCCAATGAAAATTGATTTGTTTTAGATTTTTCAATAACATCAATATTATGTAAAACTCCATCAACTAATTTCCATGTTATTGTTAAATGATCGGATGCTTTTGAACTTGGTCTTATAATTGCATCACCTAAATCTTTTGTTGAAAGTAATCGTTCACATTCAGTATAATTTATATTCATAAATGATGGATGTGCAATAACACGTTTAATATAACTACGTTCTTTAGCTGCTTGTTTTAATTGTTTTTCTTTTTCAGCTTCAGCTAAATCTTCAGTTTCAAGTGCACGATCATAATATGCATCTTTAATTGGTCGCCATCGTTCATTATCATCACGTAAATCACTTGATTTAGATGTTAAATCAACACTAAATTGTTTTATATTTATATATATTATACGTGCATAAATAACTTGATGTAATTTAACACGTTCTAATGGATTTGTGATTGATGAATCAGATAAATCACGAAGTTTTATAAAACCTGTACAACCATTATCCAAACGAACACGTACACCGACTAAAAAAGAAAAAAAATAAAAACATTTATTTATTTTTTGTAATTTTTTTAACTGAAACATGATCTTAAAGTAACTATAGGTTATTGTTGAAAAACCAACGTAAATTTTAAATAAAGGTTCGAAAAATTAAATCAATCAAAATTTTTTTATGATTTATCAAATGAAAAGATTCTCTTGTTAATTAGATTTGATGAATTGTTGAAATACTGTATTTTCGCTGTCCAAGGACGAGATTGAACAAGCAGGACTAAGATTACTTTACTGTTTTGATTTCGACAAACTTTAATTTCAATGAAGAATAAACAATCTTATTATTTATTACTTACTTGGTGTTCCTTTACATCGATTTTCTGAATCAAAATGATTCCATGCCTAATAAACGAAACGAAAAAGATATTTAAATTTAAATCTTTAATTTTTTTGGGAGGGGGGGGATGGAGAAGGATCTTACTTCTTTAACATTATGAAATCGTTCCGTATGACATAAAGGACATTTTAACATTCCAGTTAATTCATCTTTTTCGGGTTGTGCAGCTTCACGTTGTTGTGGTGTTGGTTTTTTTCTTGCAAAATCAAATACTTGACATTGTATTAATTTACCCAAATGAAATGTTGCTGGTGTTTCTTTTGTTATAAAATGAAATAAATCAACTTCACTTGGTGGTTCATAACGTACACGTATATCTTTATACCGATGTGTTAATTCTGAACGTATATCATATAATGTTATAGATTGATCACCATACATTGTATTTTTTAATTCAACAGCAAATGCATCTAAATCTAAATCTTTTAAACGTTCTGAATGTTCAAAAATTTCTTCTAATGCAGCACTTGGTTCCATTTCTGATGATTCTTCAATATCTAATGCATCAACAGCCATTTTACGTGCCCAATCATATGCTTCAGGATGTATACGTGTACTATCTAATATTTCAATATATGATTGACTTTCTTTCATTGCATCTGTATTTATTTTAATAAAACCAGCACAATTTGAAAAAACACATTTACCCATATTATAATTAACAACAAGAAATGTACGATTTTCTAATTTTGAATTATTTTGTTTAAAATATTTAATTAAATGTGTTGCTTTACGTGGACCAAGACCACAAACAAATTGTAAAACATTTGATGTATGTAAATATGCTATACAACGATTTAAATCAACACCAACTTCATTTGTACGTGTTATAAATACTTGTTCTAATGCTATTAATAATTGTTCACGATCAATTAAATCTTGTAATGGATGATATTTAATTAATAATATTTCTTTATCATAATTAAATAATTGTGAAAATTCTAATAATGGATCTTGTAAACGACGTCCTTGTGATATAGCTTGACGTAATTTTGTTGGATAATCTCGAAAATCTAATTCACCTTTACGAGATTGCGCATAAATTTTTGATAATTCTGTATCAACTAAAAGAACTTTTATTGGTTCAGGTAAATTTTGAAAATGTTCTTCATCATGTTGTAATTGTGTTACCATATCATCAAGACATGTACGTAAATATAATGCATCACGACTTTCAACTCCTAACAAAAAAAAAAAATAAAAATAAAAATGCAAATTTATAGAATAAAAATATATATATAGAGAATATTTTAATTTTTTTAAATGAACGAAATTTTTATCTAATTAGTATAAAGATGAGTGTTTTTAGAAAAAAAAAGAAAATCTAATTGTAATTTATTTTACCTATACAAATAACATCAGGTACACGTTCTTTAATAAATTTTCTAAGAATATCTAAATCTTTATTTTTTTTTAAACGATTATCTGCTGAATAATTTTCTCTTAACATTAAATTTGGTAAACGTATAAAATCTAAAACTTGTCCTTCAGAACTTAATATAACAGCAAATGATACATCATCAGGATCAGTTGAATAAGCAATAGATAAAACTCGTACACCAGCATCTGATATACTTGTTACATTTTCATCATTTGATAAACGATATGGTGCTATTTTAATCCAATTATTTAAACAAGTTGAACATTGTTTAATAACATATTGTCGTGATTCATCAAGTAAAATTTCTTCTAATTCACGTTGAAATTTAGGATAAAGAAATTTATTTAACATTAAATCAATACACATAGCACGAATTTTATTCCATTCAAGTACATTATCAGAATATTCATCACGTGTATATGAACGTTTTATTTCATCAGCATATGTAGTTCCATTATTTTTATTATCAATAATATATTCAATTTTCATAAAACCATCTTTAACACTTTGATATAAATTAAGATATTGATCTTTTGTAAATGTATTAACAGGTTTTTCAAGTAGATATTTCATTGTATAACATGGATGATCTTCTGTTATTGATTGTATACCAAGACGTGTTGGTCGAGCATTTATCATACAACGTGACATATATTCACGACGAATAACATAACGTACTAAAGGATCAAGAGATAATTGACGTGCATGCATAAATATTGCGGCCTAGGAAAAAATAAATAAATAAATATTTATGATAAATATCTTCAAATTCTAATAAGAAATTTCTTAGAATTTTAATATGTTTCATTTTTCGATGGTGTGTGTGTGTGTATAGTCTATCGGCTAAGTTTCGAATATGAAAATATTGGACCTGAAAAATGTATCGCATATCTTCGGGACGATTATCCAATATTGATTGGAAAATTTTATTGAGAACATCAAAGTATGGTTTGACCGGATCTTAAACTATTGAATTCCACGAGTTCTAGTGGTGTAAGAAATAGTTTTAAATTTTTATTTTTAAGTTTACGACTAAAAATTTTTTCCTTGCATGTCTGTAATTACAATACATGACTACCTAATATCTTATAAATGTTCGCAGGGGAAGCTCTATAATTAATTAATTAAAGCACTTTCAAAATTCGAACTAAATGCCTCATGTAGATCATAATGAACTATGAACGTGGTCTCCGTTAGAAATACTAAATAAATAATTTTTACTTGTAGAACAGCTTGTGTTGTTGGAAATTGTTTACAAATAAATTCTTCACATGTAGCTGTTGGTCCAATAGGATATTGATCAATTTCATTTTTTTGATAATTTTCATGAAGATTTTCACCTAATTTATCTGGTTTTAAACCAAATTTTTTAATTAAACCTTCTAAATGTGCTTGTTTACAAACACTATAATAATCTGTTTTTGAAAATGGTTTTGATTTAATATTTAATTGTGTACGTATTTGTTCAACTAATGTTTCTTCATCAAGTTCATCTTCATCATCAATTGTTGGTAATGGCTGTTCATCATTTTCATTTTGTTCCATATTTGTTATTAATTTTTTACGTTTTTCACGTTCTTCACGATATTCAAGAATTTTTTCACGTAAACGCATATTTGGTATATCATCATTATAATAAACATGAAATTGTTCACGTAAATCAGCTATTTCTTCAAGTGTTTGAGCACGCATTAAACGTTCTTTATCAATATCACAATCAGTTAATAATCTTGTTGTTAATGTATCTTCATTTGTATCACCTAATTGTTCATATTGATAATTACGATATTTATCCATACGTTCAAACATTGACATTAATTTATCTTTTTGAGATTTAAATATCATCCACTAGAAAGAGCAAACCAAAAGAAATACAATTATTATATAGACAATTACATGAATAGATTTATTAGTAGAAAACTAATCGACTAGAAAATTAATATTGTTAATTAGATTATTTGAAAATATAGATATGAATCTTGTTCAATTGAAAATTAATTATAATAAACTTCTGTCAGGTCATTTTTTTATGTATTTATTGAGCGAAGAGAATAGTATAAATAATTTTTCTAGAATTGTTTGATTTTTCATATGAACTTTTAACTAACACGATCTTCATACAAAGAACTTTATTAGAACTTTTAGTTAATCAAAACGTATTTCAATGCCATTTTAGAATAAATTCTTATTGAGGAAAGATAGAAGTTCGCATTTTTTTATTATGATTTTCTATTTGAGCAAAACCATAACAGTAGGAATTACAACTAATAATTCTATATTGTCACATTTGTCTCAATACACATCATCCTCTGAAATGACTCATTTTTCAAAAAATTATTCATGATAAGTAGATATCCAGCTTTCTATACAAAAACTAATAACCTAATTACGAAAGAACTACATTAATCATAAATGTCATTCAAGATCAATGAGTCATTTATGACCCATTCTTCATCTCTACAGTGCAGAGATGGAACCGGTCTACTTTTTTCGGACCGATACCGATTTACCGGCGAAAACCGATCAGGCCGACCTATCGACCAAAACCGATTTATCGGGCAAAGTCGGTCTGCTTGGTCTACCGGTACTAAACAGAATGCTGATGATAAGTCAGCTTATCAGAGAAAATCCAACCTACCGACAAATATCGATCTACAGACAACAGGCTGAGGCTTAAAATGAAACCTTGTTTTATAGTGAACTCTCTTGCGGGCTACCTTCGTACTTTCACGCATACTGGCATAACGTTTCACCGTCAATAACAATAGTCTCATTGAGGAACATTTTAGAAACTGTTTGTTAAATCAATTCCTATGTGATCAGTGGGACTAGCCTTGGTGCCAGTTGTTTTTTCATGTGAATACCATCATAAAGCAGGAAAGTGAAAAATACAGACTGGTATAAGCCGGTTACCGATACCGATTCCATCTCTGCCATAGTGACATGACTCCAATGAAATTTAACCATATCAACATCTGCATAGGTTATTCCAATTGTTAACTCACCACAAATTCTACTAGATTAGGTAGAGAAATCATTACAGTGTACAAACGTCAATTATTATTCTCAACCTAGATTTTTTTTTTCTCATTTCATATTTAGATAATTATTAAGATTAATCATGACGACTAAAGCCCATCAAGTTGGTGGCGGATCTGATGAGCTCAAGTCGTCTGAGAAATATATAGAATGTGGTTTCCACTGAATACAAAAAGTATGATGTATCGTTGTGACATCTATACAACTTCGATTAGAAAATTTCATGAAGAATATCAAAGTACGTTTCGATTGAATCCCAGACTCAAAAATTAGAGATTCAACGAACTTCTAGTAACGACATTATTCACAAACATTCGATTGCAAAAGAAAAAAATATTTTTTTTTTATCGAATGATAATCAATACCTTTTCATCCCATTGCCAAATTTTCCATAGATCAGCCATTTTAAGATCGGGTTCGATGTGTTCTTTACGGTAAAATCCAATAAATGGTACCTGAAAAACAAAAATCAATCATTTAATAGATATCAATTTATAATTGAAAAAAAAGTATTCATACTTCAAATGAATCATTTCTTATATAATTAAGTGCATTTTTAATTTTTTTCTTTACTTGAAGATTTTTTGCTTCATCTTCTTCAAGTGGCTTAAAAGAGAACAAAGTTAAAAAATTATACTAAAAAACTATTCTATATTTTACTTGATTAGATATTGTTGGTTTAAGAAATGCTCCATTATAAATCCAATCAGCTTCTTCTTCAAGTTCATCTTCTTTAGCTTCAGTTACTGGAATATTTCTTAACTACAAAATAAGATTTAGTTTGTTTTGTTTTCAATATAAGAATATTATTGATTTGTAAATCTTACTTGAAATCGTTCTGGTTTATCAATTCGTCTTATATTAATATCTGATTCTGTTAAATAACCACGTTGTAATTCTTCGGGTTCATATAATTCTTCAACTTTTTGTTTTCGACGTTGTGCTCGAAGTTTTCGTTGTCGTTTTGCTGTTATTGTTTCCTAAAAAAATTTTTAGTCTCTCTTTTTTTTTTGTTTTTAAATATTTAATATTTTACATCTTCAATTGGATTTCCATCTTCATCAAGTTGAGGTTCAACATCTACTTCTTCATCTTCTTCTTCTTCTTCTTCATCATCTTCTAAATCTTCATCTTCCATATCATCATCATTTAAATCATCAAATTTCATATCATCAAAGTTAAAATCATCTCCAAATATAGCTTGTGCTTCAGCAATATTTCTATTCGCAAAAAAAAACAAAATAATCAACTAAGTCTTATTATGTTTTTGTCTTTTTTTTCTTACGGTGCATTTTCATTTCTACGATGAGATATTTTTGGCATTGGTCGATTTTCATCATCAACAATGAAATCATCTAAAACAAAAGAAAATTTAAATAAAAAGTTGTTAGTACTAATCTCTTAAAGGATTAAAAGATCAAACACAACGTAACTACTATTTGGGATTGAATATTTTTACTCGGTTATACATCAATATTCCTTTTAGATAGTGTTTTAGAAAACAAAAAATGAATATATTCATTTACCCTCATCGTCATAATCGTCATTTAGGACACCATCGTCATCATTATGTGTAATACTTTGATCCTAAAAGAAAATTTCTGATTATTTGTTTGTTTATATTTTTTACGTTTGATCTTACATCATGTTCATCTCGTCGTCCACGACTAGATGATGTTGGTTCATATTGAGATGCTTGATGTTGTACATCTTCATCATCATCATCTTCACCTTCGATTTGTACACGTTTTGGCTAGAAGAAAAAAAAAACGAAGTTTTTTTAAGAATTTAGTAAAAACAAAAAAAAAATTTTACTTTTATTCGTTTATTTGTATTTTCAGCAATTAGTCTTAAATGAATATAAAAGAATATATATATATATACAAAAGAAAAATTTTGATTTATTTTTTTTTTGTTGTTACTGTAAATCTTCATCATCAATGTCATCATCTTCTTCTGATTCACCGGAGCCTGATTGATCATTTTCATTGTCATCGTCTTCTTCCTAGAGAATTGAAAAAAAAACGATGATTTTATAAAAATTGGCTTTTTTTTGTGTGCATCTTACATCCTCTCCTGGTTCAGCAATAAAACCTTGTAATTCTTTTGCAACTTGTTCATCCATTGCTTCATCTTCTTCGTCATCATCATCATCGCTCACTAAATGGAAAGAAAAAAAGAAGAGAAAAACATATGAAAATAAATTTTTAAAGAAATTCAACTGGGTAAATTTACTTGGTCGATTAGATTTAAGTTTTTTCATAGCTGCTCGTGTTTTTTTTTCTGTATCACTTTCTTCAGCTGAATCTTCTTCTGCTTGTTCGTCGACAAATTCATTTCGATGACGTTTTTTCGGCATTTTGCTTATAATATCAAATTCAGATTAAAATAGAAAAATCTAAAACAATAAAAAAAATCCTTCTTGAGAAAAAAAAAACATGTAATATCAACTCACTCAAACTATGAATTTAAAGAAATCTGAAATGAAATGAAAAATGCAAGACTTTATATAGAAGAGTGGAAATAGGTTAAATAGTACCTACAAAATATTCATCAATCAGAATTTTTATTATGACGGTTATTTATTATTTTTCGAGATAGAATACAATGAAGTATTATCTTGTTATTGGTTAATTATTTACGAAAAAAGATTTCAATAGAGGTCGTTCAAATACAAGTGATAAAATATCTGATGAAATGACTCATGACAGCTAAAATTTTCAAAATCACTATGAGTTGCACAAATAGAAGATTTCAACTTGAAAAATATATACGTCATAAAAATTTCTCTGACAGCATGATATTAGTAGTATATTGCAGAGATCTGTGAGTAAAGCCTCGCGTTCTTGCGCATGCTGATGCAATGTTGAGAGAAAACTGATGTGGAACGTGTGCTATGACATCCTATGGTTTGGAACGTTCTGAAAAAACAATGAAGAAATGAATTAGCTATGAGACGAGAGTGACCCGTGGATATATCAATTGTTTAATTCTCATATTCTTTATTGTTAATTTAGCTATTGTAGCTCTTCGATGTTATTTGGAAATTCATTTACAGTTTTTTTGTATTTGTTATAAAGAATTGGAAGATTTTTTTTTTTGTAAGTCAGAGTATACAAAAGAAATTTCCAATTAGAAATAGAATTGAAATTGTTAGCATAGTGATCGATTACATTAAAATGAAATGTGTCACTAGAACGTGTTGCAGACTCTACTATAAAAATGTAGTACATTATAGATGCGGTGTCATATAACTGGTATGCATTCGTTAATCGTTTTGTTCTGCATGCATAGCTACATTTAATTGACGTAGTCAAATATACCCAGGTCATTCAATCCGACCTGTAGATCCTACCGAAAACTGTCGGATTCGATATCGGATTACACCGTAATTCGTCTGATTCCCAACTAAATCCGATCGGAACTCAACCGTATTTCACAGGATTCCTAACTAACGGATTACCCAGGTCAAGTTCGGTACGTCGGAACCGATCGGTTCCGTTGAATTCCGATGATTTCTTTAGTACAGGATTCCGGTCCAGATTTCGTCGGACCAGTTCCGATCAGTTTCCATCGGCTCCGTCGATTTCCGACGAATTCCTGGTCGAAATTTTGCGGAACTTAACGGAATTTTTCCGGCGGAAACTGGACCGGAATCCTGTAGTCAAGAAATCGTCGGAAGTCAACGGAGCCGACCGAAAACCAACGAAATCTATAGGATCCGCTGCCGGAAAACACAGGAAACAAACGGTTCCGACGATCGGAACAGTGGACCTGGGTTAGAATTTCATCAAATTTTCCTCAAGATTTCTAAAGATTTCATCAAGGTTTATAAGGATTTCTCAAGGATTTCATCCGGATTTTAAAAGATTCCCTAAGGATTTTACCAAGATTTCTAAAGCTTTTTCAAGGATTTCATCGAGATTTCTGAAGATTTTCCAATGATTTCATCAAGATTTATAAAGATTTCTCCAGCATTTTATCAAGATATCTGAAGATTTCGCAATAATTTCATCAAGATTTCTAAAGATTTCGCAAGGATTTCATCAAGATTTCTAACTCTTTCTCAAGACTTTCATTGAAATTTCTGAAGATTTTGCAATAATTTCATCAAGATTTCTAAAGATTTCGCAAGGATTTCATCAAGATTTCTAA
>CAJNOP010000026.1:929619-966534 GCA_905250075.1 Rotaria sp. Silwood1
CATCAAGATTTCTAAAGATTTCGCAAGGATTTCATCAAGATTTCTAACTATTTCTCAAGACTTTCATTGAGATTTCTGAAGATTTCGCAAGGATTTCATCAAGATTTCTAAAGATTTTTTAAGGATTTCATCAAGGTTTCTAAAGATTTTCCAAGGATTGAATCGAAATTTTGTACAGATTTCATCAGGATACTATCAAAATTTCTAAAGCTTGCACCAGGATGTCATCAAGAGTTAAACGACTTCTACTGTTTCAACTGGGATTATCCCTGAAATTCAACAACGTATATACTACGAACCTTCTTAAAATCGCACAATACTTGTACTAAGATCGTTCCTAATATATAGAACTTAATTAAACAAAATTGCAGAATTCACTTGATATATGAAAGTAGAGACTTCCTTATATAGATCGATATCTGCCAAACAAAACGGTGAATGAAATCTTGGCAAAATCGGATTTCCAGATTTTTGATTTTGCTTTTGAAAATTTGTAAAATAGAAATATCTAATTAATTAATTGATTAGCTGATTGTTCTGTCAGAATATATTCTAACTTATGAATCCGATTACGTGGAAAAAATTACTGTATAAGGAAAACGAATCATTTAACATCGGATGAACCTAGGGAGCATATTAGAAATTTAGCTGAAATATTGATGAAAACGCTTTTATAAGAGATATGTGTTTGTAAAACTGAACGGCAAGAGTTTATTGAACGATTATTCAAAGTATAGATTTCGTCGCTATTCGATTTTTTTTCAAGGAATATGAGAAAAACTTGAATGACAATGGAAAAGAAGAGAGCGATGATATTATTTCTTTTACAGAGCCCTAGCCATTTCGCTGAATCGCGTACATAGTTTACGGAGTATTTCCGATATGTGCCAGTAACTGAGTCCTGTCGGATCTATGCTATCCGACATGAAAAAATCCGATCAATGGAACTTCTGTATTCTTATATAATCCGATAAGTTTCGATACCAGTGATTGAGCGAATTTATCATGGAATCCAGTGTCATGTGAAACCACAAATTCCGGCCATTTCTTGACATCAGATTCCCCTGAATCCCATCGGAAGCGAACAGATCCTGAGATCGGATCTGACCAGTTGCGAATATATGAATTTAGTCGGAACTCGATGAATCCAATCAGCGGATATCAAAGGAAAACAGTGGATAGCATCGGAATCCGACAAAACGTAACCGACCGAATCTGATTAGCTGTACGTCAATGGATTTAAAACCTGTCCGACAGGATTCGACACAGCTATTTCGGCCTGGGTACTAAAATGATACATTTTCGGATATACTTTTTTTCGAAGCGATTTAATCAAGATCTATGTGTATAGTGAAGATCTTATCAATTTAGGTTCATTAAGTAGGTGTTAATAATTTCAATTACACTAAAAAAAAGCTTCAATATCCATTGTTACATAAAAAAAGTATAAAATCACGAAAATGTCAATGATCAATGTAAATACACTCCTAACAAAAGAAAAAAGATCAAACTACTTCACGCATTTATAGAAGTTTTCAGTAGAGGAAAAACATCATGATTATAAATATTTATCACTACTTTCTATGACGACGATATTAATTTTGAAACATATTCCAAGGATTATGCAATATCAATCATGCTTTGAAACGGCATCTTAACTGTTTCACTTATTCATGGGATAGTTCAATATTTTATGCGATATGTCACAAACTAAGGCATCTGTGACACATTTTATATTAGTGTATTCGATATAGTTCAATAGAGTGAACTTACTAACAGCAAAGTAGTTAAATGTCGCTGATATTGGCTTCGGTAAGGAAAAGAGTACAGATATCCATCGTGACAGCAGCTCGAATTTTAAAAAAAGCTTCTTTCTTTTTGTTTCTTAAGAAATCTACAGTGCGTAAGATATACTTCATTTTCATATTTAGATTAACGAATATCTAGACACTGATCTACCATCATCGATAGTGTAAGAAAAATGCACTTTAATGTTGATCAAGTAATTTTTCATCATCGAAATTTTCGTTATTAAAAAATCTTGCTCATAAACTGCTTCCAAGTCCTGCTACATCAATCAGAGACGGAAAAATATTTTAGTTACAGTAGCATCATACTAAATAAAAAAAGAGACAGCTTATCACTAGGTAAAGTGAATAATATGCTTGTCGTCAGAAGTGTACTATAACTCCTAACAAATATAACACACAGGTTGATTCAACAGATCAGCAAATAGCTTTTTTTGTTCTAAAAATGATTTTTCATAAGTAACAGAAAATAATTGGAAATTGTTCACGTTTATCCAATAGACCGTAACATCTGATAGCTGAATAGAATATTCTATATTATCTCTTTCTAGTTCATCATATAACGTAGAGAAATATAAAGTTATTATTTTTTTTAAACTATATCTATCTCTCATGAATAGTGCCCGGTGTGACCAATTTTTTTGGTCACGGTCACGTCATGGTCACGATCACAGTTACGGTGAGGCCAGTCCGTGACCGTGACCGTGAGTCACGGCCTTCTTTCTGGGTCTTCAACATGAAAAAAAACTTTCCAGAAAGAGCTATTGCAAAGTTTCTGTTTACTATTAAAAGTGTGATGGTCAAGGGAGAGAGGGTAGCTTCGCGAAGATGCTTGTACTCCCCCTCAGGGGTTTCTGAAACCACTAATACTGGAAACTTCCCAATTTTTTCATAAAAACGATGCCTGGGAAAGAGGGTGGCTTCGCGAAGGTCCTGCTATCGAGGTAACTCTCGACGACACTGTTATCACCTCATCGCCTTAATCACATTATGATCTGTCTTTTTATATGGTGTGATCATCTTTTCATAATCTTTCTACCACGGACAAAATTATCTCAACACGTATTTTTGATAGATATTTTCATTAATGGTCAACCACGAAAAATACAAGTTTTTCAGAAATTTTTTTTTGATATATAGAACTTTGTAGAGCTCGTTTCGCTGATCATTTTGGTAAAAAAATATTCAAATTTACTCAATAAATAGTGGCATTAGAGTCAAAATACTCAAAAGTTAGGACTGTTCGTGACCACTACTGAGTAGTCGGTGATATTTTTGAGTATTCTGAGTCAAGATTCGTTATTTATCGAGTAAATTTGAATAATTTTTTTACCAAAATGATCAGCAAAACGAGCTCTACAAAGTTCTATAGACGAAAAAGAATTTCTGAAAAACTTATATTTTTCGTCGTCGACCGTCAATGAAAATATCTATCAAAAATACGTGTTGCATTAATTTTGTTCGTGGTAGCTTTATTCTACGTATGGCGTGATCATCGTTGTATGTACTATCGTTCAAGAGATGGTGTGATTCTACTAACGTATATATACAAGCTTCTTTTTTTTATTGTTGCTGTTGTTGAACCTATGCATCTGTCTTTCTCTTCTTAATAAACTATATAACCAGTGCTAATAGGTCCCCCTACTACTCCTCAGCGCTTGGCAAAATTTCGAAAAAGTTCCCGTGACCAAGCTTCCGTCACGGTCACGACGTGCATTACTCATGAATAACTTATGAAAAGCGATATTCTTTTATTAGTTTTAGTTATTATGAAAAAAATTATAATTTAATTGTCCTTTTAGTAGATTTATCATTGCCTTCGGTATTTATTTACATAAATATTCTACTTGACAATTAATATAAACTCAATAATACATATTTCTTCTTTTTTTTTTCTTTTACAAAGATAGAAATTTTCTGAAGTATGATAGCGATGAATTTCCACATGTGACACATTTCTAAAGCAAAATGCTATACCAAATATAACTCTACTTTGCACAATAGCATTTGAAGTTAGCACTTTAATATGATTGATGATAAATTCGCTTCGATAAAAGCTTTGCAATTACGACTTCTAATTCAATAACATAGAAATGAATAATAAATAATTGTCTTAAAATAAGTATCGAAACAAAATCTTGCTTTTGTTATAAATTATAACTTTTTTTTTTGCAATTTTACGTTAAAAAAAAAAAGAAATCAGTTTAAAACTCTTAAATACATCAGATTTTAGAACGTTCGATGTTGATATAACATATCAGAAAAAGAAGAAAAAAAAAAGATCCCATTGTCTCAATATTTTTGTTATAATTCACTCCAACCTGTTTTAATAAAAATGTTTCTAGCTGAGCGATTTGGCCGGAACAAAAAAAAAATAATAATAATAAATATAGAGAAAAGAAGAAATAAAGAAAAACCAACAAAATCTTTCAGCACAAACACTCAAGCGGTAACAAAAAAGAACAGAGCAACACACATATATAATAAACGTGCTTATTGCAAAAGAAAAAAAAAACAGAAAGAATTCAAGTTCTATGCATTTCCTTATAAGTGATCGGAATGTTTCGATAGTAAAAAAAAAAAAAAAAAGAAAAAAGAAAACTGATCATTAAGTTTTTTTTTTTTTTTTGTATTTTGTTCAAAAGTGAGATCATTTCTATTTACATATATGTAGGATGAAGTAATCACTGTAAACCACACATATTTAATTTTCAAAAGATACAAGAAAAAGAAAAGTATTGCCACAAAAAAAAAAAAAAAGAAAAATAAATTACAAAGATAGAAGAAAAAGAAAAAAAAATTAATTTTATCGTCGTGTTATCGGTGTTGTTGTATTATTATTTGGTATTAGAAAAGGAAAATTTCGAGTGCTTTGACGCGGCGGTTTTTGACTACTTGTATGAATATTTAATGATGGATTATTTATTACATAGGGAGGACCATCTCGCCGCTCAGTTTGCGTAATCGTTGATTTTGTTGCCTCGTCATTTTGGTTAACTAAAGCAAAATGAAAAGAAAATTTTTAAATAAAAAAAAAATAAAATAAAAAAATAAAAAAACGAACAACTGTGTTTTTAATTAATTTTATTCCCTTTTCCTTTCGATTGACTAGAACAATACGTTAGTGAAAATTAGAAGTCAATATTTTTATTTAGTTTGATTTTTTTTTTCTTTTTAGGAATATCATTCTTTTCTTTTCCCACCTTTAAATCCATCAAAGTATAACGACGAACTGAAATATTTGATTTTTATTCCTTAAATATTGCTTTTTTTTGTTTTATTTACCTAATGTTTTTGTAGCTAATGGTGTAAATGATTTAGCAAGAAATTCTTCATATGTTGTTTCTTTTTTATGTGTACGAATTATTGAATTTATTATACGATAACGTTCTTCGTAACTAAATAGTAAAATTAATTTAACAATTATAATATGAAATTTTATATTAGACACAATAAAAATCTTACAATTCACAATGATTATTAAGTGTTGTACGACGTGCACGACTAGCATTTATAGCTGTTGCACGTACTAATTCTGGAAGTATAAGTTTATCAACAATTGCACCATCAAATAACGGACCAAAATTTGTTGTCTAAAACAGAATATATATATAATTAACAATAAAAAATAGTAATTTAATGATACAATTTAAAATTTTTCAGTATTTATACTTGTTTTAATATTTATTTATATTAGTTAATAATGTTCTAATTGTATTTTATATTCAAAAACTTTTATTTAATAATAAAACGTAAGACGAATAAGTGCTTAGATTGTTTAAAAAAAAGTATTTGCATAATATTTATGTATTCGAGCTCTGTACAAGAAATCTTTTGATTTTTTGTGAGAAATTTACAAATTGAGCCTAGACTTCGAAATCGATTGAGATATTTTTTTTTAATGAATGGAAATGACTCAGCGTTTCATTTGAGAACTCAAACTGTTAATATAAGTATTTGAGAATAACGAAAAAAAAAAGCTCGATACATGTCTACATTAGAATATTTTGAGAACTTCAGTCAAATGGCTTGATTCTTTCTTGAAGATGTCAAATCCTCAGCAAAAACCATAATACTTCTTTAAGAAAAGCAAGTAATCTGTTGTCTTTTTGAGAATTTGATATCTGAAGCAGGAATCGTTCTTTTTAGCTGAAATTTTCAAGATATTCTAATAGTCTCAACAGTTGTTTTATGACGTAGTTGTAGGCCTGAATTCGTGCGTTCGATTTTTTTAAAATAAATATCACATCAAAATTAAAAATACAGCAAAATTACTATAACTTCGGAAGGAGAGCTCATGGTAAGGAATCCTTCTAAGCTTTGTCTAGTCTCAATAGATGAATGTCTCACTTCAAACACCAACGGATCATCTAGAGTAATTTCCTCGTAAACATAGAGATTTTTTTCTAAACGAAATGATATTTTGCAAAAAAAAAGCAAAAAATTCTTTCTTTAATAAACTTTTGTAGAAAAAAAGAAAGACATACAAAAACTGTAATTCTTATCTTCTATTATCAACAAACAAACAAACAATTTTTAATCTCATTGAATATTTACTTGGCTAGTTTTATCAATTTTAATTCTATATAAACCATTTGGTAATGGATGTATAACAATTAAAACATCACCAAAAGCACTAGCAATAATTGATCTATCATATTCATGATAATGTTCTGTCCAAATAATTTGTACTTCATCATTTCCAATATGACGTGTTTTTTTTTTAAGTCGATCTTCATCTGTTGAACCATCAATCATTGTTGCAACATGAAACATTATTTCAACAAGTGCATTTGCATAATATATTGAATATGTATTAACTAATGGATGTAAACCACCACGAAAACCAGTATGTTTTGATAATTCAACTTGCCAACCAAGATGTCTAAGAAATTCTTCATAATTTGGACTACCCTGTGTATTATTAAATATACTTGTTTTATCTTCTTGTCCATAACCAATATAAATAACCGCTAAAAACAAAAAAAAACGAAACCATTAAGATTTATAAATAGATGGAACATGTTATTATTGGTCTTTGTTTTTTTGTTTTTGTTTGTCTTACCGATTTTATGTGTTTCACGACAATTAAGTGTATCTAAATTTTTTAATTCACGTAATAATTGATCACAATTTGTTTTTGATGTATTTAATAAATCAATATTTTGTCGATTTTCAAACATCATTAAACCAAGTTGTGTTATATGTGATCGACATAATGCAAATCGATCATTACGTGATGGTTGAATGATATTATCAAGATTTTGTTCAATTTTACCAAATGAAGATGAATCTATATAAAAATATAAAATTATAAAAACAAACATTTATTTTTTTTTTTACCATAATTTTTTTCTGCTGTTTCTTGTTCATTAATCATTTGTATTATAGCTGTTTCATCATGAGAAGATATGGATGTTGGTGTTGGTGAAACATCTGTTAATGTTCGATCACTGTAAAATGCTAATTCTGGACTATGAGATGTTATATATTGAAGAAGCTATAAAAAATAGAAAAAAAAAAGATTTTATCAAAAAAGTTTCAAATCTGTTATAAGCTATATTCGTATGTAAAATTATATAAATTCATATTAAACTATGCAGAAAGAATATTCTTACCTTTCGGCTATCTTGCAGTATAAAATGCTGTCTAATATAAGATTCAATAGCTCGATATATTTTCTATCGTTAGTGATTTGCCTAGAAGCATTTCATAGTTAATAGTACTAAGATTTGTACACAGTACATGTCGAACAACATCGGCATTCACTCATGGAGGCTCTATTAGGAATGATTAACAAGAGAACAAAAGGAGTCATCAATGTGAACCTTAATTTTTGTCACAGGCTGCGACAAGCGAATGCTTTTTTTTTTGGAAATTGGATATCTCAGCAAAAGAATATTCTGTCAACTGGCGTGTATCAGTTTGAGTTATTCCCTCATAAGATGAAGAAACTTTTTTTGTTTTTGTACTACCTATCTTATTATCTACAGAAATATAAAATCTTGACAATTCGATATGTATTTACGATATTATTAAAAAAAAACTTCAATGTTGATACAAATATTTTTTTCTCATAAATAATATTTATAAAAAGTGTTATGATCAAAAAATTAAATTATTCTATATTACTTTATCTAAAATATCAGTATTTGGTGATTGATTTTGAAAAGTTGGTGGTTGAATAGAATCAAATTTTTCCAATATTGTTATTCCTCGTGTTGTTTCTTCAACTTGATATGTTGATTTAGTTGGTAGAGATAATTCTATAAATAATTATCATTTATATTGTAACAAAACTTTTGACAAAAAACTACGCTTTCAAATGATCAATCACTTTCTTATTAATAACTATTCTATTATAAATAACCGATCATAACAAAAGTTCCTTAGGTCTTTATATACTAGTATTGAGAAAATGATTGATCGATTGAAAATGTTCATCAGTTAAATATTAAAAAAAAAAGAGAAAATTTCTAACCAATAGGATTATTAAATGGACGTGTAATTGCTTTAGAATTTGAACTAATATTAAATGCATAATTATCCCAACAATATCTTCCACATAAATCTCTTATTATAGTTCGACATAAAGTTGTTCGTGATATAAATTGTTGATTATCAGTTGTTAATTCATTTGTTTTATCATTTGGAATTTCAATAAATGATATTAAAAAATCATCATGTATAACAAATAATTGAATATTTGATGAATATATAATTAATTCATCAATTTGATTTATATTTTGATTATCATCATTTTGTATTGTTTGAGATTTTAATGATGTTAACCAATCATGTCCTTCATGTACATTTGTTGTTATAAGTGATGATTCATTTTCCGTTAATGGAAAATGTGAATGTTCATTAAGTAAAAATAATATAGCAAATTTACAACATAATTTTATTGATTGACTTAATGTTAATTCATTATCTTGAACTTTTTGTTCATCATTTAATATATTTGTTGAATGATAAACATCAACTAATATTGAAAATGTTCGTTGTATAATTGTTGTTGATATTCCTTGATTATTTTCATCACGTTGAATTTGTTGTTGTTGTTGTTGTAAATAATTTGTTGGAACATGTAATATCCAATCGAGTAATGCAAATATTAATGATTTTATTATACGTACATTATTACGCATTAATGCACCAATATCACGTGGTATATTTGAACGTAATGATGATATAAGACCATCAATTATAACTGTATATAATTGACCATATTGATTATCACGATGTGATATAAATAATGGTGCATATGATGCAAGAAAACGAAGCATATCAGCTGCAAATACAGTTGAATCAGCCGGCTAAGCAAAAAAAAAATAAGAATTGATTAAATAAATTAATTTAAAATATAGAATTTTGAGTGAAGTTTTATTTATAAATAGATTTTTTGGAAAACTATAAAAATAAAAAAAAACTATATTGAATGAAAAATTTTTTTATTGTATTATATCATAGTGCATGTGAAAACGAAATTTTAATAGTCTATAGAATTTTAGCTATGTCAACTGAGATTTTACAAAGTGATTGTGATAATAGTGAATAATTATTAAAAGATTTTATATATAGATTATAATAAGAATAAAATTGAAGATGAACTACAGTTATCTAAATGTTGACAATATACAGTCAAAGACAAAAGTTTAAACGAAAATGTATTTTTGATTTTTTCTATAATAACAAGCATCTAATTGAAAGCCAAATAGTGATTCGCATAGCCAATGAAGAGCTCTATCAAATGCATCCTATACCAGAATTACATAGATGATTTAAGGTAGCAAGGTTTCTGGAGAACCCAAAACCGTATTTTTCAGGTCTCAGAAGATTTTGCAATAATTTGTTTCTAACAGTACCAACTTAAAGAACACAAAATTCTGAAGAAAATGAAGGATCGCCGCCTTTCCTATGACTTTCGTTTCAAAAGTTATAAGCATCACAAAAATCGAAAACATATGATTTTTAGCGGTTTCTTGATAAATTTCACTTTTTTTTCCAGTTTTTGTAATGCTTATAAATTGTGAAAGGAAAGTCGTAGGAAAGGCGACGATCCTTCATTTTCTTCAGAATTTTGTGTTCTTTAAGTTGGTACTGTTAGAAACAAATTATTGCAAAATCTTCTGAGACCTGAAAAATACGGTTTTGGGTTTTCTAGAAACCTTGCTACCTTAAATCATCTATGTAATTCTGGTATATAATGCATTTGATAGAGCTCTTCATTGGCTATCGGAATCACTATTTGGATTTCAGTTAGATGCTTGTTATTATAGAAAAAATCAAAAATACATTTTCGTTTAAACTTTTGTCTTTGACTGTAAACATTCATATGAACTGACATTTCATGGTTTGATATATTAAAGCATGTGTATAGGAGAAAAATAAAAAAGATGTGTGAAAGAGTGAATTTGTTTATAGAATTTTCGCTATCTGAAATATAGTTGTGTTGCTTCTATGAGATTGGTGATTGTATAAGAGCTGGTGCAATGAGCTGTGTTTATGTTTATATGATAGCACATTTTTATAATGCTATGTCATATGGACTGTTTATAGTTGTGTTTTATATTTCTCAAGTGAAAGAATATTTAATCTGATAATTAGTCAGACAATAGATTTAAGTTCTTCGTGCAATTGATAGTTATAGCATGGTATCGATTCATGTTAAATTTTATGTTAAGATTTTAATACAAGCTTAACAATGCTTAACGAATTTTTATTTCAATGAACTATGTAGATTGAAAAAGGAATCAAAGCGAATTCTCAATTATTTTACATTCAATGTTTTTATAAAAGAAAAAAGTTACGAGTAATATTTTCAAGTATATAGATGAAAATCGTAAGTATAACAACGGATTTAAATTTAGGACAGTTCAATTTTTAATATTTTTGTTTTTCAACGATTATAACTAGCAAGAGTTTGAAAAAATAATTATTCATTTTGAAACTTTTGAGAAAACATTTCGTTTAATCGTGTAAAATGAGACATTCCCAATTTTTCCCTGGTCTTTCTTCATCGAACTATATTCAATTTACAGAGAGTCGAAATAAACATATTCACTTATTTTTGTTATGTTTGATACTTTGAACTCTTCTGTTCTTGACAAGTTTCGCATGAAAATTAGAAAGCTATTAAAGTTCTAGAATATCTTCATCACGATAATTCATTTTCCTCTTTTGATTATAAAGTAACAAAAAAAAAAAAAGAAATACTAAAATTCAAATTCTTTTCTTTATAAGCATTTTCATTATCTTTGTTGTGACAAAAAGAAAAAAAAACTCGAATTATAAATGATAATTATTTATTTACCTAACTAGCAATAGCAAGCATACTTACATGTTCTAGTTTCTCTACAAGTGTTCGCGGATTAGATTGTCCCTTTAAGATGAAAATTAAGAATAAAATATTTTTTTCGTTTTCTTTCTATCACTATTCTAAATTTCCTTCTTTTATTGTTCTCTTTTCTTTCTTTTTTTTTTTATTCCCTATCTAAATAAAACCAACCTGTAAACATTCAACAATAAATACAATAAATGGTCGAATAGGTGATTCAGTTCGTTGATGTTTTAATTCTTCACAAAGAAATATTGCTAAACCACATAAAGCTATTTCTCTAATTAAACAAAAAAAAGTTCAATGTAGATAAATGAATTATTTTTATTTTTCAAAAATATTTACCGTGATTCAAGCATTGCATCATTTTGTGATGCTTTTATTAAATCTCGCATAATCATACGTTTTAATGATGTACGATCCATTGTTGTTGGTATATATTCTTTATCTTTAGTAGATAAAACATCAAGTTGTTCAAAATGATTTGGAAAACAAACAAGACTACTCAATATAGTCAATGCTTCAACTTTTGGAATCTATTATTAATAATTTATAATAAGATTATTAACGAAAAATAAATATTACAGTTTTTCCATCAACAAGACATGGTTTTTGACCTATTTCACAACAAGCTGTTGTAAATAATGGTACAAGTAATGTTGATGATGGCCAACAGCGATGAAAAAAATCTACTTTACATGAACTAATTATAGCATAAATAATATCCTAAAAACAAACAAACAAACAAACATAAATCAATGATATTATTTAATGTTTTATAATTTTACTTCATCTCCTGATGATAAACCTTGATAAATAGTTAATAGAAACATATCAAGAAAATCTGCTGGAGGTGAAACATCATGATTAAATACACCCATTGAACATAATAATTTATATGCAGATAATTTTCCTTCACGATATGTTGATGGTAATGTTTGTATAGCCTAAGAAATAATTATATTAAAAAAAAAATAAACGAATATTCTTATTTATTATTTTTAAACTAACTTCAAAAAGCCATGGTGCAAATATTAATAATGGTGGACCATCAAAATATAAATCACCATGTAAAGTATCTTTTGATAGAATATGAATCTAAAAATATAAAAATGCAATTAAAAATAAAATTGGAAATTTTTTTTTTTTTTTTCTTACACGACAAAGCATTTTCCATATATCAAAAAGTGTTTTCATTATACGATTATGTTGTTCAGCTGAACGTATTTGATTTATATTTCCAAGTGAACCAAGCATACGAAACCATGCTGTATAAGCTGTTTCAGGTGCTAGACGTGTTGTTTCAAAATTTTGTTCATGTGTATAAATAGTTGTATCAATACTATCGATTGTAGTTGAATCTTGTGGAACTAAAATGTTTTTTTTTAATGAAATAATAAAAAATTATATATACGGAGCGCGTTCAAAAAGTATCCGGACTGATTTTATTACAAAAAAAAAATAGAAAGAGCTGCTGTACGTGTTTTATTGTCTGTGTGTAGTTTATATACTCCTCTATCCATAGACACCGTAAGCTCTTTTGAATGATGCGTAGATATGAGAATACCTTTGAGGCCACTCTTTATACACTGAAAAAAAACTACAGAGCTCAGTGAAGTTTTACTTTTTCCTCAGGCTAGTTTCAATTGAACATTTATGAGTTTATGACCACAACTCATAGTGATAGTGGCCTATCACACACTACAATATTTAAATGGGCTCATCATTCTGAAAGTGAATCAATAGATATCAATGTTATGTCAGGTGTGATTGACACATCGTTAGAAGTAGGTGTGATGATGTCTTTTTTCCTTGGACCAACTTTAGTCATACATGATTGATGAGGCAAAATGTTGTAAAGTGAACATTTGAAATCAGAATGATGTCTGCTATTTACTCAGGTACAATTTGACTACTTTTGATCACTAAGATTCTAAAAACCTTTATGTTTATGTGATGTACATTTTGAAATACCATGCGTTTAGGATAATCTATCTATTATACAACGGTTCTATTCCGAAATTCTACTAGGGAACAGCGAATTGATCGTTGTAATCGACCACTATATTTTCGTGATTATTACATGAGCGATAGTTTTATTGAGCAAAAAAATCTGATCATTGGTTGGTACCCGAAATTTCGCTTTTTCTATCAGTGTATAAACAGTGGTCTCAAAGGTATTTCCATATTTTCATATCTACGCATCATTCAAAAGAGTTTACGGTGTCTATGGATAGAGAAGTGTATAAACTACACAGAGCAGCTCTTTCTATTGTTTTGTAATAAAATCAGTCCGGATACTTTTTGAACGGCCCACGTATATTTTTTTTTAAATTATTTTTACATGAATGAAGACTATCAACAGTTGATTGACTAAGTGGATGATGATTACGTGATAATGGTGGAGATATATGTTGATGATGATCTGATGTTGAAGTTGATTCGGAAATTGTTGTTGAACGAGAATCTGTTGTATTAGTACTATTAGCTAATTTATAGGAAATAAAAATAAAAATTTTAATATAATCTTATGAAAAAAATAAGATAATTTATCACTCGATCAAATCATATTTTGATATTATAAATGAAATTTTCTAAAATAATCACTTTGAAGATATGAGAGACTTTTTTTTTCTAGATTTTTTGAATATTTGGTGACTATGACACACTACGCTTTGTCATAAGACTAGAGTCCAATGAGTTCGTGATCAATTCGATAGGCGCTAGTTATATGACAATCTATTAATATGCATGACTTCTTTTTGTGTTACTTATTAATGAGAATATCTTTCTAAAGATTTGTTTATAAACTTATTACTTTTGACAGTTTTATTAATCGAATTCTGAAAAAAAACAACCTTTCATAATCATTCTGATTACGTCGAAGTTTAATGCAAGGCTCAAATTATATGACATCATCAAATGAGTTAATCCTTAGAGAATATACTGATTCACTTATTCGTATAAATTTAGATTTATAATTAATCTTCTTTTTTTTTAATTATATTTCCAAAAAAAAAAAGATCAATTTCTTCATTTAATAGAAATTATGATCTATTTCAGTAATCTCTTTGAAAGAAAAGATATCGAAAGATCAATTTTAATATGTTATTAAAGTTAAAAGGAAAATGTTTTTTTTTTTAAAGACTTCTTGCCTCTCTAAATATCGAAACTTCAACTGATATCGATCTCATATCTACGAATGATTATATGATTTTGTTTTTCTAAGTTTATGAGCATATTGTGAAAAATTTATTTCTCTGTATATAACTAAGCAACATCAATAGATATATAATAACTTTAAAATTCTATTCTGATAGAAAGAAAAATCTTAAAACATATTCAACTATTTGGAATTTCTTCTACGTTGTATTTCATACATATAAAAAAAAAAAAAAAAAAAGATTTTTATTTACTTTTATATTGTGATGTTAATGTATCTCCACCACCAATACCACCTAAACTATTTGTATCAAGTAAAGCAGCTGATGCATTACTATAATCATCACTCATTGGTGAATCGAGTGGATGAGTTGGTGATGACATATCACTCATTTGAGAATTAGCTAAAAACAAAAAGAAAGAACATATTAATAAAACATAAATAAATATCATATACGTGTTTGTTGAGATATTTGAATAGTTAATGGTTGTTGTTGTTGTTGAGTAGGTATTAATGATTCACTTGGACTGAATAAAAGTGGATTGAATTCACGTACATTTTCTTCGTTTATTATTTGTTGTTCATCTGCTTGATTACTTGGAATAGTTACTAAAACATGTGGCTACAAAAAAACAAAACAATAGAATTTTTTTTTTTTTTTTTATTATACTCGATTAACAGTTGATGATGTTGTATGTGTTGCACTATCATCACTACTTGTACGTCGTCGTGCTACTCGAGTACGTTCAACAAGTGATGGTCGAATTGATTGTTGTTGATGTTGTGATGGTGGTGTTGTTTGTTCTGGTAGATCCATATCATCATCAGAACTTAATGTTCGTATACGTTGTACACCTGATGGATTTTGATCAAGAGCACCAGATGGAACAGATTGTGCAGTACGTCGAATACCACCATTTGCACCACCTCGACGAATATTTGATGTTTGTGATGATTCTGTTTCAACTTTATAAACAAGACGACCAAGATCTTTTGTTAATGCACGCATTGATAACTATTGAAAAATTTGTTTTGTTTTTTTTCATTGATTTCTTTATATAAAAGATGAATACTTACATCCCATTGATCAATAACTTCAGGCCACATAACTTTTGATGATAATGTATCACTTAAATTATTCCATAGTTCAACACTAACATATAATGATGCTGATTGAAACAAGAAAAGAAGAGTCTAGAAATAAAAGTAGAAATGTCAATTATTTTGACTAAATATATATATATTAGAATAAAAATTAATATAACGAGTGATACGAATAGAATTCAATACTCTTCATGAATATATTGTTTGTAATTAGTGTGAAAGTCAAAGAAATAGGAAAATTAACAGCAAATTTTCAGATTCGAATTCAAAACCTTTGCGAAGGACTCTAATTTGGAGAGACTTCAAGATAGAAGTAAAATTTATTACAGATATTAAAACTTTTAGTATTGACATCTTTGAAATTCCTTGATTTTTGTTAGAATGTGATGCAGTCATGCAAAACGATTATGCCGAAATTTGGAACTTTAATAATGAAAATAAGAAAGTAGTGAGAAAAAAAGTGTAGAATCAATATCAAATAGAGTATGATTAGATTTGATGTTTCTATTACATCAATTAGAACATCTGCTTCTGTTCAAACTTTATTGACAGATCTTTTTTAAAGATTCTAAATTCTGATTTTAAGTTTTCTTCTAAATCGTATAATTGGTTGACAAATGAACAAACATATTTTATTCAAAAAACTGTCATTGTTTTCTTATCAATAATAAATATAAATAATATTCAATCTAGTTAATTAAATTTTACTCAAATAGTTTTATCGTAGAACATAAAATTATTTTTCCTTTAACTATCTTATTTCACTAGTTGAACAATTTAATGATAACAAATAAATATTATTTTTTTTACATACTTTTATTGTATTTTCAATATATATATGATTTATATTTGATGTTGGTCGATCTTGTAATGAAAGTCGAACTATTTTTAACATAACTCTTAAAATTAAATCCCTACGAAAAAAAAAAAAACAAATCTATTAAATAATTTCTTTTTTTTTTACCATGTTGATCGATCTGGTGTATGTCTTTGTGGTAATTTTTTATAGAATGTAACAAGACCAGCAAGTGATCTATCACGCATAGCTTGTTCAGGTTGTATTGTATTTGTTGTATTCATTCCATGTTGTGTTGTTAAAGTTTGTTGTTCATCATTAGTAGATGTTGGTCGTACAAGAAATAAATAAAATGATTGTGTTATAAAAATTTGTAACCAACGATTAAGACCTAAACGAAGATGATTATCATTAGGTACATCATTTGATGATGAACGTTGTTCAGGTTCAAGCATAAAAACTGGTCGTAAATGTTTTTCCTATGAATTATAGAATGAAATTTGATTGAGTTTTTTTTTTTTATTCTCTAAATAATTGATACAAACTTTTATCCAATTATTCACCGTACGAAGAATTAGAGAAGCAGCTAAACCATTTTCACCGGACATAAGATAACTCTAAAAATAATATTGATAGAAGAAAAGAAATTTTCTTGTGTTTTATTTATTTATTTACTTGTCGAAATATTTCATGAATAAAATTAATATTTTCTTGTGTTGATAAAAGTACATTTTGACCTATTTCTAACATATTACTATCCAATGGTCCAATTTGATTTTCTAATTGTTGAAATGATACTATTTGATTTTTTGATATTGAACCCGCTATTATATGATATAATTCATTTGATGATGATAAATAATCTAATGGACCAATTGCTGTACTACTTGATGCTGTTGATTGAGTTAGAATATTTTGAGATGTTACACTTGGATTTTGTACCCGTGTTCTATAGAAACAAAAGATTTTGTTTTCAAATGAAGAAATATTTCTTTTCAACCTAACATAAATACTTTCTAAATATACTCTAAATATACTAATAATATCCATCAATTATGCTCAACTATTATTTATATGAATAGATCATCCAGAAGTATATGTTCGTCTGAACTAGATATTATCGAATTGGTCTTGAATTGGATTGAATTCGGCTCCAAAAATTTTTGACGCTATGAGTTTTAGTTTGGATTTCGATAAGATTTATTAATAACAAGTAATCAAGACAATATCCTTTAAGGTATGCATTAGAAACACTTAGTACGGTACACTAATAAGATTAGTTAATCATACATAGTTGTTCTTCTTGTAATTGAACAGTTCATATTATATCTAAATACGACATATTGATATATGATTTCAAATGTCTCAAAAATAGAGAATGGATAAGATTACTTTAAAAAAAAAAAGAAAGAACTAAATAAATATAGTTAAAACTAATTGCATTGTTTTTGAAAATCGATTCTTCACATGATCATACTAAACTAATAACAACGTCGTGTATTATATTTATGTTTTATTAATTAGAGTTTACATCGATCTCAGATGGACAACAAATCGTAGTCGTCAAAGTAGTTGTTTGAAAGAGAATGTTAATTGTTCACAAGGAATACATTCATGTTCTTTCATAGAGATAGAACTGAAGAGAAGACTTACATCGCATCATAGTTAATATTATATATGTATACTCTTAATTCTTAAAATTTTTATTATTTTTCATTAAATTATTGATATTGCTTTTATATTTTATATAATTGAGATTTTAGTTTTTCGAGCTTTATCTTACTCTAGCAATTGATACTAATTTATTGTCTTTAAGATAAATAATTAATCTAAAAATTTATACAAGAGAAATAAAAAAATACTATTGTAAGTTTAAATTTCAACTATGAAAAATCTTTTAATAAGAATTTCATGAATAAAAAAAACTTACAATGTTCTATCTCGATTTTGTCCTTCATTAAGAAATGGTAATAACCATACAATAAATGCTGTTCGACATAAATATGCTTGTCGTCTTCTTAATCGATCACTTTCAATTCGTACTGTATCAGGAATTGTTACTAAAAAAATATTCCTTTTTTTGTTTGTTTGTTTTCATTAAAAAAAAAAACGAATCTTTTTTTACTTGGTATAGATAAATCATAAATATTTTGTTCAGTAAATGTTGGAAAAAGTGTTGGCATATAATAACGTTTAAACATATCAAATAAAAATCGAAAACATTCTTCTTGTTTTTCTAAACGTGATGATTCACGATTTGAATCCCATAAAATACGTTTACATGTATCCGACATAGTATGTAACATAAAAAAAAGCCAACGTTCAGCAGGTGGTTCATAATCAGAAGTATTTTTTGGCCATATTGGAATAATATCAGCCCATCGAAATGTATCTAAAATATTTCAAAGTTACTTTTCAGTATATATATATTTATAGTATTACAAACCAGGTGGTGGTCGAAATATTTCATTAAATGCTGCTGATGCTTGTTCATCTGTATTTGGATTTTCTCCACTACCACGTGTACCAACCAATGTTTGATTCCAATTACGTATAAGATTTTTAAATAATGTATGTTCATCATCAACAGCATTATTACCTAATATTTGATACCAAAGAAGAAATAGTCGTATGCCACGTGCAACACCCTATGTTTAATCAATGATTTCTTTGTTGTTGTTGTTGTTTTTTTCGTAAGAAAAAAAAAATTAAAATTTATTTACTTGTGGACTATTACAAACAACAAAATATCGTTTAATTACATTGCAAATACAATGTGCTTGCCATCTTTGATGTACAAGCGTGGGTAATAATGTAAGAATACGCTATAGAACAAAACAAAAAAACGGAAAATATTAATTAAACATAAAGGGTATTGGAATAGGTCATGACATTAAAATTGATATTTTTATGGAGAAAGTCTACATACATAGGAATTAAACAATCTCAAGAGATTAAATAAAATACTAATAAATAATGGTTGAATGGTAATTTTGACAGTTTTCTATTCTACGATTCAATTATAATCACTTATCAGCGGCACAAATATTTAATCGATCACATCATATATTGTTCAAATAAATATTTTTTTCACACTTAATATCTATGAGCTAAAAACAGCTTACTCATTGAAAAAAAAAACAAATTCATTTATCAATGGAATACATATTGAAAATTATTTATTCCTTTTTTTTTTGTGTTCTAGAAATACCTATTCACCAACGAATCTCAAGGGAAATTTCAACTTTAATTAATTCATTTATTAGTCAACATAAATATTCTATTACCTCTAATAAATTGGTAACATATTCAAGTTCTAATTGATTTTGTTTTGAAACTAAAAACAAGAAAAACAAATAAAAAAAAAAATTCTTTTTTCTTTGTGTATTCTTTATTTTATTGATTTCTTTCAATGATAACATACGTGCTCGTGTTAAATTATTTTCAACTTGACTAAAATTTTCAAAGAATAAATAAAAAATATATTGATATGAACTTTTAAAAAATGCTTGTAAATCATCAGTTGATAATTGATCTAGATTAAACAAAAGATTTTATTTTAAATTAAAATTTATATTCTATTATCATACCAATTAATAGTTTTAAATAACGTTGTCGATCAGATGGATTTTTTGTTAAATCAATTATTTTTTCTTTTGTTCTTTGAATTGTGTCATCACCTTTGCCCGGTTTCGTTCGACCGAACATTAGTGCCAATCAAAATAATTATTTAGTATAAACAATATATTAATTACATGGAATACAACAAACAAAAATAAGCAGATTATTATCTAAAATATATATGATAACTGACTTCTTCGTTCTTTAAAAAATCTGAAGAATGAGCAAGAGACATGCAAAAATATATTTTTTCTTTCATACACTTTTATTCGTTCTATTTGTATCCAATAGATTCATTAAAATGAAAAGATGTCGTTAATAATTTTTTTACTTTTTTACTTAAAAAAAAAAAAATTAACAAAATTTTCATTTATAGTTTTAATTTTTAATTAAAATTTTCCTTAACAAATATATCTAATTCTATTTCATTGGTTATTAAATATCTTTGTTGACCGAAACGTATTAATACGGAGGATAATTAAACAAAGATGGCGATTAACTATTCTCCGACTACACATGCCCTCTTTTGTCTCCGAAAATAAATATCATCTTCTTGTTATTTTTTTGTATTTCTCCTTGGATTTAGATGGTTTCATCTGAAACAACATGTACATTAATTGGTGGAAGTTTAATAGTTCTACTAATAGCTGGTTATTTTGGTCAACAATTTTTACCAGCACCTAAACCAAAAGTAATCGGTTTTGATTTAGGTACAACTTATTCATGTGTTGGAATTTATCATGCTATAAGTGGATTAGTTGAAGTTATACCAGCACAACGTAATCGTTCATGTATGCCATCAATTGTATCATTTTTATCTAATGGAACAATTCTATTAGGTTATGATGCATTTGATCATCTTGAAACTAATCCAAAATATACAATTTATGATACAAAACGTTTTATAGGTAAAAAATTTTCATTAGAAACAATAAAAAAAATTCAAGAAGATTATCCATTTGAAATTAAACTAAATAATCATGGTTATGTTGAATTTATTATATCTGATAATGGTACACGTATAACACCACAAGAAATAGGTTCATTATTATTAAAACATTTAAAATTATTAGTTGAACAATATTTAATGATTTCAAAAATAAAACATTGTGTATTAAGTGTACCAGCTGAATTTAATGATGAACAACGACATGCAACACGACAAGCAGCAGAATCAATTGATATTAAAGTTGAAAGAATTATATCTGAACCAACAGCAGCTGCATTAGCATATGGTTTACATAAACGTGATAATGTACGTTATGTATTAGTTATTGATATAGGTGGTGGTACAACTGATGTTAGTTTATTATCTGTACAAGGAGGAATGTTTTCAACACAAGCTATGGCTGGTAATAATCGTTTAGGTGGACAAGATTTTAATCAAAATTTATTTCATTATATATTAACATTAATTGATAATAATAATAAAAATAAAACTGATCCAAATTTTTTACAACATTTAAGAATTGAAATTGAAAAATGTAAACTTGATTTATCAATATTAGAACAATGTATAATTAATTCAAAATGGATTATAACAAGAGATTTATTTGAAAATATAAATCAAGATTTATTTAAAAAAATTCTTGAACCATTAGATAGAATATTTGCTTATATTAATTCTGATATTAATGATAATGATGATGATGATGATATAAGTAATAGATTAACTGCTAATAATATTGATGAAATTGTTTTAGTTGGTGGTTCAACACGTATGTTAAAAATTCGAAAATTAATTGAAGATTATTTTCAAAAAAAACCTAATATTGAAATTGATCCTGATGTTGCTGTTACACATGGAGTATCAATACAAGCAGGAATTATAGGTGGAGTATGGCCATTAACTGTTACGGCTACAGAAGTACGAACTACAGTAGAAAAAATTCATATTGAAACATAATAGGCAATATTTTGTTTTTGATTTCTTTTTTTTTTTATTTTATTCATTTATGAGGATATTCATTTTTTATGAAAGGAATGATAAATTGATAGACATTCTTTTTATTCTGATCTCGAATCATATCCAGCCGGTGGTATTTCTTATACCTTCGGTTGTTGTTTTTCAAAAGGAATTTTATTTCCCAATACTTGTTTTGTTTTTTTTTTGTCTATTTTTCTAATTGTTATTTATTGTCTTGTTAACATAACGAATTATTTGTTGTTGTTATATTATCTTTATTGTTTCCTATGATGATCTGTTTATTTAAACATGATTAATTTTTTTTTTCGTTTTTTTAGATAATAACAAATATATATTCGTTTTTTTTTCTTTTACTTTTATTAATCTCGACCACGAAAAGCTCATGCTGATCGTGAGTCATTTATCATCATGCGTAAAAAGTCAACAACATTATCTCCATTAAAACGTCCGTCTACTCGTTCATTATCAATTAATAAACAACAAACATCTTCAGATAAATATACATTTCAATCCGACGACGACGAGGATTATAATAAAAAACCAACGGTGTTCATACGTAAAAACATAACACCAACACCAATAAAACGTTCTCGTGGTCGCCCACCTAAAACTCCTAAAATTGAAGATATTCCAAAACGTATATCAATATCATCATCAACTATTGAAAGTGATAGTGATACAGAAGAAAATTCTTTAATAACAAAACGTAAGCATTCGAATAAATATTCATACGAAAAACCAGTTACACGTCGTGCATCACGTCTTGTATCTCAAACAAATACATCCGTAAGTGAAAAAATTAATTCTACACCAAAAAAACGTGGACGTAAACCAAAAATGTTAAATATAAATGATAATAATAATATTGAACAAGATAAATCAAAACAACAAATTGAAACAGAAAATATGATTCCACCACAATCAATAAAACGTCGTTATATAAAAAAGAAAACTTTATCAACAGATACAAATCCTAAAATTGAACTTAATGAATATGATGAAGACAATAATAACAATAATAATAATAATAATAATCAAAAAATTTCAACTATTGATGAAAAAGATCTTATGCAATTTGGTTCACCACAACAACACCAACAACAGAGTCAAGTACAACAACATCAAATTGATGATGATTTTAGTGATGATTCAGTTGAATTTGTTTGGAAAGGTTCAAGTAAAATGTCAATTGAAATTCTCAAACGTCGTATACCAAAAGATGAACCACGAGATTTATCATCAAATCAAATTGATCCAACAGCACAACGTAAACGTGCTATTATTCCACGTTTAACTAATTTTGATGCTTTATCTGGTCAACCAATTGATAATACAACAACAATTAAACGTGATAATATTGATCAAAATTTACAAAAAAAATCAACTTCTGTTATTACATTAAATAATGTTTTTCAAAATGATTTTGTTCCTTCATATAATGATACAGGTACAAAAATGACAACAACAACGACGACGACAACAACAGAAGAGAAACCTCGTCCTCGTATTTATGCTGTTAAAAGTACAACAATGAAATCACGTCCACAACAACCATTACAACAACAACAACAACAACAACAACAACCGGAAATAAAACGACCTAAATGGATGAATGATCAACAAGAAAAATCTGAAGATGATGATGATGATAATCATAATTTACCACCAGCTGGTGAAGAACCAAATGATTTTGATTATATACCAAAAGGACAATATATACCTAAACGTCCAAATTATCGTGGACGTGGTACATATCCAGGACGACGTGGTACAGGTATGCGTGGACGACCACCTGGTTCACGTCGACAATGGCATGATGACGATGATGATGATGATTATGATCAATATGAAGAAATGAATTCAAGATATGGACCACGAAAACAATCAACATATCGATCAACACGTAAAATAATAATATTTATTATTTAAATAAATTTTTTTAAAATTTTATCATATTCTAGGACCTATGTATGATATGGGTGGTGGTGAGGATGATGATTATGATAGAAATCATCGAATGAGTTTAACACAAGCTTATCGTCGAAATAATATGACTCGTCCACCATTATCATCTATGAGTGGTCAACGTCGTATTGCAATTAATAATGGTAATCATCCAATATATAAAGTAAGAAATCAAAAAGAAAAAAAAAAATAAAATTTAAAATTTTTCGTAAGAATACTTGTCTCTTTTTTTGACCAAAAGCAAACGTCAAAATTGAGCTAATTATAGGAAGTGATAGAGAGAGATTAATCATAGTATGCATTCAGATAGTGTATATTAGATGAAGACAAATGAAAGTCATTATTTCAAATAGTGATAAAAATGCGTAAAAATTTTTTGTTCGAAACTTTAAGTAGAGTAGAACAACTGAAATTCAAAAATTAATCTGAAAATACTTATACTGATAATGATCATAGAATACAACTATCTAGTAAGCGCACCAAATCATTTCATACTTCATAGATGTGTTTTGTCGAAAAATTTCTGTGGTTTTTTTGACGAGAGCACTAGCCGAATCGATAATAGCTATTTCAGATCATATTAATTTCAATAGGCAGTCTCTATAAGACTCGAAAAACTTTACAAAGGGTCTTTCTTATAAGTCGAGTTAGGAAAGTTCCATTAAATATTTTGATATGAAATTTTTAGAGGAAACAAATATTTCTTTCTCAAAATATTGAATTTTCTATTAAACAAGTTTTTTTGTAGCAAGTGACCATTTTTTTAAAAATTTAGTCTCTCTATGGAATGAAACCTCTTTTCGATTGAAACTTTGAGTATATTCTTAGAGTTATGAAAACTATCTATGGACATGAACCTTTTTCATATTTTTCTAATCACACTGAGACCTTCATGTAAGCTCAAACGATGAATAGCCTCTTCATAAATCATAAACAATTACTTCTCTGTACAAGAGAATCATTCTCGAGAACGCAAATAACATGTCCGTCTTTCATGCCAAAAAAAAAATGTACATTTTATAAATGTAATGAAAGTCTTCTTCAATTACAATCCTCTAGTTTTTGTTTCTTTTTTGTCTGATAAGATCTTATCTATAAGTAAGGAAAAATTATAAATTCGATATATGGTCAAAAAAAGAGATGAATATTTTTTTAAATAATTATCTGATAATATATGTGTGTGTGTGTTTTCTCAGCCATACAAATCATCGAGTTATCGTCCGACACCAGCTACACTGGGTTTATCGACGTCAAGTCGTCGTACGAGTAGTACTAGTCGAAGTCCTGTCAGTACAATCTCAAAATCTCATCATCATTTATCATCAACAATTTCCAAACATTATTCGGTGAGAGTATTCAAAACACACACACACACATATTAAAAAAATAATAATCTCATTTATCTTATATTTAAATAATATAATGTTTTTTTTTTGTTCTCTTTTACTTCGTTTATATTAGGATGATGATTATTATCATCAACAAACACGTCCAACAACAATAAATAATACAAATAATAATAATACATTTGTTACTAAAATGAATGATACGCAATTAAATGATGTTTCAAATCAATCACAAATATTTTTTGTTAATATGCCACAACAAGAACAAAAACATCAACAACAACAACAACAAGTTCTTTCAGTTTTAACATCAGATCAACAACAACAACAACAACAAGTTCTTCCTGTGACTGTTGTACAACAAGGTAAATTAATATAAATAAAGAAAATTTTATAATTCTAATCAAATTACTTTAAATTTATCAATTTATATTTTTATAGTTAAATTACCTGTTGATGTACCTAAACAAAAAAAAATTCTACCTAAACCATCATCAACAAATCAACAAGTAAATACATCGAATGAACAATCTACAATAAATAATAATAAACCATTTTCATGGTCACGTCCACCAGGTCGTGTACAATCAAATCATAATGAACAAATGATGAATAAAAATATTAATTCAACATCAATTAATACAGATTTAGATACTATGGAAGCAGCACATGTTTTAGCAACAGCAGCTGATGTTACAATGGCTGCTGATGCTCGTCGTAAAGCACAACAACATGATGATGATATGACAATGATGGTTGATGAAACACCATCAAATATAGCTGGTGAAGAAACAATACAATGTGATGATAATACAGTAAAAGTACTTGCACAACAACAACAACAACTTGGAACAATAACAGCAAATATTATTGATGAAAATGGTGTTGAACATACTGTTTTATTATCAGCCGAAGAAGCACAACAATTACTTGGTTCACAGGGTGCTATTATTGTTGATAGCGGTAATGAAAAGCTTTTTCTTTTACATTAATATATTTTTGTTATTTTTTTCTTCTCTTGTAATAAAAGATGGTCAACCAATATCAATTCAACAAGCACAACCTCAAACATTTGTTTCACCATTTGCACTTGATCAAGCTCAATTACAAGCATTACTTGTTCAAGCTGGTATTGATCCAAATACACCATTAACTATTGAACAAGTTGATCCAAATCAACAACAACAAATAGCAACATTATGTACATCACCAGGTGGTACACAATATACTGTTTTAACACAAGGTTCAACACAACAACAATTTATTTTACAAACAACAAATGAACCAATATTATCTTCATTACCAATTCAAACTCAAACAATCGCACCAAAAGAAGAGATATCAACAATAACAACAACAACAACATCATCATTACCATCACCACCAGCAAAACGTCGTGCATTTGCTGTTAAATCAACAGTTCGTTCAGAAACATATGATGATTTAAATGAAAGACCACGACGTAAAATATTTGCAACAAAATCAACAGTTACATCAATGAGTAAGGTTTTTTTTCCATATTGAGAATATAGAAGAATAATTCATTTTTTTTTTTTTGTTTTATTTTGAAGATGATGAAATTCATGATGATCAAGAAGGTTTTATTGGTACGCGAGCATATCATCGAAATACAGGTCGAAAATAACAAACAAACAATGCATTATCTTATATGTACAAATTGTCTTGTCATTATTATTCGTTATGTTTCTTTTTTTAGTTGTAAACTTCTTCTCTTCATTTTTTCTTCTATTTCGCTAAACTCTAAGAGGATGATGAGCGAAATAAACATTAAACATTTTGTCTATTTTCACTTATTCTCTATGTATCTATCGTTTTCTTGACATTAACTAATCTTCTCTCTATTCGTGCAAAAGTTTGTGTGCGTGTGTGTGTGTACAGCGCTACTTTGTACAAAATATTGTATGAAGAAACTTCTCCCTATATAACATAACAAAAAAAAATATACATATATATTCTGTATTTACATGTTTTTTTTTTTCTTTAACATGGCTCTACGTTTTTTTTTTGTTTTTTAGTATGCATCAATGGTTTATCATAGAAATATATACATATATATATATATAAGGAAAGATATGTATAATGAGATGAGAATAAAGTTTTTTTTCTCCTTTTTTTTTCTTTTTGTCAATAATTAGAATGAATGAAAAGAAGAAGAAAAAAAATTATTAATTATTCGATAATAAACAAAAGTTAGATAAGATGATTGAATGTTAGTGTTTTTATTTAGATATTCAATAGAATAGATGGTACGCCATAGAAAGGTCGGAAGCGAAAAATATCGAAAAAATGACGTTTCTAGTAAACGGTGATTTAAAGAACACATGTATCTTTGTTTTTTATGTCTTCACTTATGTATCATCTTTATTAGGATGTTCGTATTTTGCCATACAAAATAAAAAAACATGTGTTTAGTGAATTGGAATCTTCTAAAGCACTTTTCGACTATTCTCCATTTCGATGTATTTCTCTTCGACATTTTTCGTTCCGATCTTGCTACGTTCAACCGAATAAACTGTTGAAAATATTGTTTTATTTTTTCTTAAACAAAAAAATAGAACAACAAATTTTGGAATTCTAAGCTATTTGTTTTCAAGAAAAATATATTAATATTAAAACTTTTGATCTATATTTCAATTTACTTCAATGTTTATTTTATTTTTGATTTCAATGGATATTTAAACATCTTTCATTATATAATTATTCTGTCAAGTTTTACAAGCAACTAATGAAAGAATCTCATCAAATGATATCCTATGTTTAAGCTGATATTTTGATCCTAAGTAGGACTCATCATGCAAATTAAAACCCTAAAAGAGTTCGCACAATTAGACTCTTCTACACATGCCAAGTCTTTAAAAAAAAAGCTTATCGATTTGAGCTAAAACTTCGAGTTCTATAAGATCTATCATTGGAGAAGATGTTAGACACAAAATTCTTGTTGAAAGTGTCTTCGTAACATCTTCGAATATGTTGTAAATTCAGTAAAGTGACCATAACTCCAAAAAAACGGCCTAAAAGTACGAACCCAAGTTAGAATCTTCATTGATCCTATGCGTCCTATTCAAAAACAAAATCTGACTTCGAACAGGGTATATTAATTCAAGAGAATCATAGTCTCAGAAATCTGACGCTAATTAGTATTATAAGATTCTTCAAAGATCTTACTACCTTATCAGTCATCACTATAAGATTATAGAAAATTTGATATAACGATAAGGTTTCACAAGAACTTCATACGTCGATTTTAGTGTAAGATTTCTAATGCCACGTGATTTCTTGTGATCTTTTGACCTGCGTAACTTCTTTCGAAGAAAACTCCTATACAATCTCAAAGCTTTCTGTGCGAACGAGTACAAAATGATAATAATGTCATTAGCAATTTTCTATATGTTTATTTTCTTGGATGATATTTGTATATGTATAAGATCTTAATTATCAAAAAGAAACTATTTAACATTAAAATAATCGTTTTATTTATATAGAATAACTCTTGAGAAATATGATTTTTATAATATTTTGCTTCAAATTAATAAAAAAGAATATTTGTTTTTTTTTAGATCAAATTAACAATCAAAAACAACTCGATATTATTATCCATCCAATGCCATTTTTACGAACATTGATTACATTTTCCCTTGGCGTTTATACTGGCGTGTATACAAGTCAAAATTATGAAGTTCCAAAAGTTGATTCTCCTAAAGAACTCTATGAACGTTTAGCGGCATATGTATCTACATATAAGAAAAAAAGTGATTAGAAAAAAAAACTAAATACAAAAAAAATAATCGTTTTCCATCTTGTGTTCTATGTGTGTAATTAACCTTATTTTTCTTGTCTTCATCTTCTTTCATGTTTTACCAATACGTACACATAATATATATATATATATATGCATATATGATTCCAGATTTATTTTTAAAGACAAAAAACAAAAGATAATGATAACGAGGTATTTCTTACGAAATTTTTCATCAATAACTCCTACATGTCATCATTTTATTCTTCGTCAATTGTCATCATTTGATCATAATCTATCAACAATTGAATATGAGAAAATAGCTAATGAAACATTAGAATCATTAACAGAAAAATTTGAAATAATACTTGAAAAACATAAATTATTAACTGATGTATTCTATTCAAATGGTGTTTTAACTGTTGATCTTAATAAATATGGTACTTATGTTATTAATAAACAAACACCAAATAAACAAATATGGTTATCATCACCATTTAGTGGACCTAAACGTTATGATTTTATAAATCAAACATGGATTTATACACATGATGGAATATCATTATATCAATTATTAAATAAAGAATTTTCAAATATATTTAAAAACGATAAAAATATTGATTTTGAGACATGTAGTTATGGAAAAAAATCATAATGATAGAGAAAAATAAAAAATTATTTCTATGCTATTCTCTTCGGTATTTTTTTTTTTTTTATTCATTTTATATTCAATGATTGATTGTTGTCTATTGTTGAAAGTTGGGAGAGAGAAGAAAAAAAAAATCTTGATTGAATTCTTCTATTTGACGACTCATCATTGAATATAGTAAGAATTTATCTTTCTTATCCGTTCAACTATGAATATAGAATGATGTGCGAATATGTGAATAAACTCTCGGAAACAGACTATATTCTATCGAGTTTTTTTTTCTCTTCTTCTTTTATCGTATTTCCAAGCTTTCAACTCATTGTCTTTTGTCTAGTCGATCTGTGCAAACAAGTTCGAGAACATGAAACTTTATTACTATTGAAAAGATCTTGCTTTTCACAGATTCATACAAGAAGAAAATGTCATAATATGTGTATGTATGGTCTATATTCTATAGTCACTATAACCAGTTCGAGACTTTCCTGAAAAGAAAATGAGTATGAGAGCAAGAAATAAGAGAGAGAGAGAGAGAAAAAACTGTCGAGTCGTTAATAGGTTTTCCCTTTTTTCTCATTCTCTTACAGAATAAGTCACGATCATGGCATTAGAAAGAAAAACCTATATGACGATAATGACAGTTAGCTAGTAAGAAAAGATTGGTTGCTCTCTATTCTTTCAATATTCTTTTTTTCTCTGCAATATGTGTAAAAAAAAATAGAAAATAGAAGCAAACAACATTGGCCATATAGAAACGATGTAGGTCAAATGATCAAGGAATTGAATCGTACTATAGAGAAAGGGGAAAAGCTCGCGATGAGAAATATACAGAAAATGAAAAAAAAGGAAATAAAAACCATTTGGTGTAGCAATCATAAGACAAAGTTAGCCTATTTCCAATTGCTGCTAGCATTAAACACGCACATAATATATATATATATATATTTATCTACATACGAGACGTGACTTGTATATTCTACGAACAGGTAAAAAAAAGAAAAAAAGAGAAAAAAAAAATCTTTGCTCTATTGATGTTTATCTATTCTTATAATTCGATGAATGAATTTGGTTTTATAAGAACTTTCAGTGATTATTAAGAATGAAAAGAGAAAATATAGACAAAAAAAAAACAGAAAGACATAGAAAGAGAAAGATTGCCTCATGTTGTTATTGTTACTGTTGTTGATGTTATAGAATAATATTACTTCATTGCACACGGCAGTAAAGACAATTAGCTCTACGATATTGGCCGGAACAGAAAAAAAGGAAATTCTACTCCGACAAACATAAATATATAATACATGTATAGAGATAGATAGTTGATTTTACCATCTTCTCGTTTTAACTTATGCATATTAAGACAGATACACATTTCTGGAAAATGCGAATCACAAGTCTGTCATCACTCTTGTCGACAGTTGGTTACTGCATCGTCTTCAAAAAGAAAAAAAAACGACAACATAGATAGATGGACGGATGGATGGATGAATTATTTGTGTGGGTGAGGACGTGTTATTTTGTACGATACGTTTTCTGTACTATATCCATATGAAATGTTTTTTAGTATTAAGCCTAGAGAGCATCCAAATGTCTCCAAGATTTCATAATCGATGTTGGTTGACTGGTTGCTTGAGTGAGATTGACAATGGCACACACGGGACACAATATGACAGGATAGCAAATTGTGGAATGAAAGAGAACACCGTCTAAACAATAGACATACCAATAGAAACGAAGAACGATTGTGGGTGTTAGTGTTGCGAAGAAAAGAATGCTATAAAAGAAAAAGAAAAACATACATGCTGTCATTTTGTGGCTGAACGGTAAAGTATGCAAGTTAACATTTTATGATGTTAGAATTGAAAATTTATTCTTAGCATAACCAATGAAAAAATTTACGTATACAATTTATTATATATATATATATATATATGAAAAAGAAAAACAAATTCTAGAAAAAGAAAAAAAATGTTCATATCAATAGATCAATTTTTTTCATTGGGCTTTTCTTTTTGGTCTACGTTTATTTGATAATTAGAAAGTAAAGAAATTTAGTATTAATAAAATATTCAATGTTTATTTTTATTAATTATCTTTTGTTAAAAAAAAAACTATATATATATATATGCCCATCTATGCAAATATTCAAAACAATGATTGTACCAAAATATGGATTATATCATGAAAATTACTTTTCAATGACTTTTATTGTTTGATTAAATGCGTACATTAGTCATGAGGATGAGAGCAAGAGTAATGCTGTAGGCATTGTGTATTGTGCGTACTCTGTCCCTTTTCTTATTTCTTTATACAAAGTTGTCGATTTACACGATAAATATATTGGTTGGTGTGAATCGGAAATAGAACTTGTCATGCTGCTGATCATTCGTTCCCTTTCAGCTATTTTTGTTCTGTGTAATACACAAAGCATACTACTAGTATACAGTCTAATTTGACTATTGTTTATGTTTTGAAGAAAACAAGGCCATTTGGTATATAAGATAAAAAGTCATTGATAAATATGTATTAATTGAAAAAGAAAAAAAACAAAAATCTTTTTCTTTCTTTTGTTTTAATTATTAATTATTTTTAAAAATTTTAAAAAAGATAACATTCATATATAAGTGAGAAAAAAGATAATAATATATATATATATATTATTATCATTCTTTTGTTAAAATGATTTTTTGGTCATAGAAAAAAAGAATTTTTAAAGGAGCAAGTGACGTCTGTCTTTTCTTGGTGTTGTGTCTCGATTTCAGCTTCCGAACCATTGCGTTTTCTCTTGAGTAGAATTATCGTTCTCGTCGTCATTGTAGTTTTCCCTTTCTCTCTCCCTCTTATTCGCTTTCTGAAGAAAGACGGATGATGAGAGTGAACGAGGCACGAGCGCGGCGAGCATAATGGAAGAGAAGAAGAGAGACAGAGACAGACAGACCGAAGGGAACGCAACGTCGACAAGAACGAACGAAGAACATGTCAAGGAGTTTGAAGGCTTGAGTGAGACGATGATGAAGGCGGCAGCAATGGTGAATGTGATGTTAGTCTCTAGAGAATATCCAATGATCGCGCTGAGCTATATAGCCTTTGCGTGTATGTATCTATATCTTTTGTTCGTATGTTATTGTTCTTATTGATATTTTTTGTTGTTCTCATATTTCTTTATTTTAAAAGTATTTTAATATGTTTGCACCTATTCAGAAACATTTATATGACCTTTGATATCCTATTATGATTCAATCAACTGATGAGAATTGTCTGTTTATGTCCAGTTTGAAAATGGCAACGAGAAAACGAGGAGATAGAATGAGGAAAGGGAAATAGGCCCAATGTCTGAAATAGATTAATCATAGAGACAGAGTACCAGAACGATCGGGCTTTTATGTCGGAGGAAAGAACGCCGCGGTAGCCTTCTTGTCTTTCTCTCTATTTCTCTCTTTTCCATGCGATGACGCGAAATGTTCGTTCATCGTCGTGCTCCTTCTTGTAGCAGCCAGTCAGTAAAGCAGTGTGTTTGCTGATAGGAAGCAACATTAACATCGACAGAAAAAAAGCAAGAGAATGACAGAGAAAAGGAGAAAAAAAAACGAAGAAAGAAAAGAAAACTCAGTCGTCGTGGCAGCTAGGACCACTAAACGGATAGAATGAAGAAGAAAAGGAGACAGAGCCAAGAGAGCGCAAAAGAAATAATAATAGAGCCGATAGAAGTAGAAGCAGTAACAGCGGTAGTGTTGGCTACAACAGAGAGAGAGAAAACGCGTTTCTGCAATTTGGCTCCCGTCGTGTGCAACGAAGACGACTATGTGTGCGTGTGTATATGTAGTAATTGAAGCTTGACTTGATGGTGATCAAATACATACACTCAGAAGAAAAAAAAAAGAGAGTTATTCAGATCTTTCTACCAATGTTATGCTTAAAGTTTTTGTTTGTTTCTAATTTCTTCTAGATAAGATATTCGATTGGAAACAATAGAATATATATACATACATACACACACACATATACATATATATATATATAATATAAACAAAACGTTGAGCGGTTCGATGACATCGGTGATTGCAGATGGATACTCAACAACAAGAAATTCTACAACAACAACAACAATTACAAATATTCACTTCCAAACCGATAAACGGTAAAATTAACATAATAAAAATTTCTATGGATACATTATTTTAATAGATAATTTTATTCTATTAATTAAATATTTTTTTCTCTAAATATCAAATACTTTCTTTAAGGAAAAGTGACAATAATAATAATAATAATAATAATAATAATAACTTGAAAATGATACAATTGTAATTATTATTAAGAAGAAAAAAACCCTCCTATATTAATAAGTCTTATAGTCACTATGTGGTGAATATTCACATCCTGAAGGCAAAGATTACCGGATACGTCTAATAACAAAATCCTATAGCTCTTCTTTTAAAATTGATTCTAGGCAATAATTTTCTTCGATATTTAGATAAAAGCTTTTTTTTTATTCTTCTTCTTCTTCTTCTTTTTTTCTTGAATAAGATAAATTTTGTTTTTCTCTTTATCGTTATAAAGAAAACATCTTTTCTATTCTATCATGCGTTAATTAAATATTAAATAAATTAGTGACATCTATAAAGAAAAACTTTTCAAAAAAAGAAAAAGAAAAAGAAAAAAGTTTGTGACAGGAAACATATTTGCTCGAGATTTATTAGAATTATCTTTAAGAAAGTCTTTTACATTTTGATTTAATAAATTAAATAGAATAATATTGATATTCTTTTCTTTTTCTTCTTGTTTATAAAAAAAAAAAGCTCTAGTTTGTTTCTCTATTCTTTAGTTAATAAGATCCTATGTTGATGAACGTTTAGAATAGAATATATGAATTTTGTCACGAGATTTTCTCATTTATTTATAGAATGACATTTTTTCATCAATTAAACATAGAAAAAAAGAAAGATATGACAGACTTATTTTGAAAATCACGGATCATTTTTTTTTTCTTCTTCTATAATCAACTATTCGCTACATATTTAATTTAAGTAGATTGTGTAAGACTTTCTTAATTTAAAAATATTAGATTAAATTAAAATGATTCAATCCAATGCACTTTTTATTGACGAATTAAAATTAATGAATAGCATTTCCTTTAGATTATCTCTTCTGGATTAATGCTTGCTTAAGAAAAAAAAAAGAAATCTATAGCTTCGGGATACGTTTTTCTAAGTTAAGATAAAAAGAACGTGTCAAAAACTTCTTCGGGCATTTTAAATACTATCAAGTATATTTCTTCTTCTTTTTCTTTTTTCTGAATGTCTAGTAAATAAAAACAGTAAGATCTAACCCATGAATACTAATTGAAAAAACAACAAAAAAAAAAAACTATTTTATAATATTCATCGTTAGATGATACATTATTATTTTCGTAAGATCTTTATCACCAAAAAAATTAAACTAAACAGATTAAATATTAAAACAAGTGTTTTCTTTTTTTTATCATATGACTTAATCTCATACGTATTTACTTGTGGTTTTTTTTTTGTTATTCTTTAATAGGCTAACCATGCACAAGGCGGCATTGTGCCATGTCTGTGCTTCTCGTCACTGATGATGTTGACGATGATATTCGAAAATATTCTATAAATAATCAACAAGAATATATATATAAACAATTAAAAGAACTTGAATACGATTTATCATTATCAGTAAAAACATTTTCTTTTGTCGAATCTTCTATATCGATATTCGCTAAATCTAATAAATACTATCGACAACATCGCCGACGGCGTCGTTGTCGACCACAGCAATGTTTGGTGCAGCATTTGCTCACCTACATGCTAACATTGCTTATCCTAACCAATCATCTTCATTGGCCAGTTATATTTTTATCATTATCATCTATAAAAATCATGTCAACATACGCATCATCAACAACAATAACAACAACAACAATTGTAGTTAGATCAAATCAAACAATAACAAAACGTCCATTATTAACGCCGTCCACAACAAGAATTCTATTTGAAAAGGACGAACAACAATGTTTACCATTAAATAATACTTTACAAATCGAACGAATATGTTCAGAAACATGTCATACACGAAAAATGTCATTCAACAATATCAATCAATATTCAATTGATACATATTATTTACCATTTTGTTCAATTCCTGTAAATCAAACAATAGTCAAAGACAATTATTGTAATGACACAACAGAAAATGAATGTCAACAAACATTAAAAAAAATATTACAAGATGATGAAGAAGCTCACAAAGCTTCAGAATTATTTGCTACTTATATGCAAGCAATAGATTCAGCATCAGTCGAAAATCGTTATTCAATTATACCTTCCGATTGTCAAGTAAATTTTTTGTTCTTTTTTTTTTTTTTATATAAAATCAATTGAAATAATGTTTGTTTGTTTTTTTTTTGTTTTTAATTTTTTGTCTAGAAAGCTTATAAAACATGGGCTTGTTCAGTCAAAATTCCATATTATTATCAAAATCAACTTATACGACCTTGTCATACTATTTGTGATGAAGTTGAACGTGTTTGTCCTACATTTCGACCCAGTGATCGTGAACCATTATTTGCTGGACAACCATTATTTTTTTGTAATGGTAATAACAAGATTTCTTTTTTTTATTTAATGAAACTATGTCCTTATAGAAGAGTACTTGAATAAGAATTTCCGTTATAGATGACTTGACTATAGTATTTTATATATATATATATATATATATTGATAATGATAATTTTAGAAATAATTGTTCAAAACAAAAAACGGATATTAATCATATATATTTATTTAATATTCTTATATTTTTCTTTTTCAGGAGGTATTGTAGGTAATAGTGATTATGGTGAACGACCATATTGTTTTGATACATGTCATCTATTTCATGGTTCACTTCAACGTCCATCCTCATTATTACCATCAATATCAAATAAAACTTCTTCTTCTTCTTCTTTTTCTATACCTTCAATAACAAAATTTGTTGAAGATCTTGTGACTACACCGCCATGTTTTGAAATCAAACCGTTACAGCCTTCTTCATTTGAACAAACAACATCATCATTAGTAATTGTCGACGAATCGATATTCGATAATATAAGTAATACATCTCTTTCTTCATCAGCTATAACTATCATATCGTCATCTTGGTCATCGTCTATTATTTTAACTTTTATTCTTCGTTTTTCAATGAAAATTCTTATATGACGACTGAGTTCTATTTTACTAGTCATAGATAGGTAATATATGTGTCAATATTAATCGAGCTGGTTCTCGATACAAAAAAAATAATAATAATCGTATGGAAAAAGAAGAGAGCGAGGAGTATCCGATTGTGTGCACAAATCAAGTTCATATGTGTGTGTGCGTGTGTATTTGTTTGTTTTATTTCTATGTGTAATATTTTTTTTTGGTTTTTTCTTCTCTGCAATTTTTTTT